>JAJQOW010002094.1:0-24834 GCA_037975125.1 Latrodectus hesperus | reverse complement strand
AGTACATTTCATAATAGATTTATTCCTATTACGTTTTAATGAGGGTTTCTTTCTGTTTCAACAGTTATAGCAAAAACTCAGTATTATTTTGTTACTTTTAAATAATTCACAAATTGATAATTTTTTACAGTTTTTGTAATCAGTTTTATAACAATTCTTGAAACTTGGAAACAAAATGAAATGATTTTCTGCGACGTTCAAAATAACTTACCAGTTATTTCCCAATTTACAGACAATGTTAAACCTTCAAGTTTTTAAAATTATATATCATAATTTTAATAACTCTAAGGTTTAACATTGTTTGGTCTTAAAAAATAAAAGACGCCCTTTTAATGATGTATTTCCCATTTTAGCAGGCTACAAATTTAAAAACTTTTGCGCATCACACATTTGATTCAGTAAATTTTATTGTCTATAGAGCGATATAGATATCCATTGTTCAGAATAATTTTCTGTTATTATAGGAAACCTGTTTCACATACTGTTTCAATAAACGTTACGTAAGAGAGCCTTTGACATGTTATTTATCTTAAAGTTTATCAAATATTTTTGGGAATCGAGAAATAAATACGAATTGCATTTTAATGTGGAAAATAATAAAAGCTAAATTAAGTAATTAAAAATTTAAATTATTTTGCTACATTTAACTTTGTTTAATTTAAGATTACGACTACGTTGAAAAATTGATTTTCGGCTACATGCGTGTGTCAATTTATTTATTCGTGAATCTTGTTCTCTGAAATTTTCCAGTATTCAAAACAGTTTTTCATTTTATTGTATGTCATATAGAAATATCATTTTACTGTATGTCAATAAGAAATCTCATTTTACTGTGTGTCAAATAGAACAGAAAATTGCATTTTCAATCTGGAAGTAGCAAAGAAGAGTGGTTTCTTTTTTAATGTTTTTTTAAAACTTATATCTTTTTCTATAACGCGCTTATTGATAACTGCAAGTAGGAGGATGTAATTGAGTTTAAATATTCGGAAAAAGTAGAAGCCTCGTTACTACCACAAGGGAAACAGCACAGTCCAGTAACTTTAATGTGACCACCAGCCAAAAGTCAGAATAACCACCTTTCGCGCGTGCGTACAGCGGACTTCTGTGAGACGTACGGGAAGAGAATAAGGTTCCTGAAGGTGCTTACTGTGTTGTTGGGCTATGATGACTCCAGTGTCATGGCCAGCTGCGCTAGATTAGGCGAGAGAGGATCCATGCCGCGAACAACCTGATCGAGATTCTCTATTGCGTTTGAGTCCGGTGAGTTTGCTTGCCAGGGAAGAACGGTAAATTCACCCTGGTGAATTTACCGTTCTCCCCTGGCAAGTGAACTTCAAACCACTCACATGCTTGTAGATGCTATCATCTTGTGGAAAAACAATGCGCATATAGGGGTGGGGAACATGGTTTACCAAAACAGATGTATACTTGTTTTGATCCATCATGTCTTCCCCAATTAAGAGTGAATGTTTGAAAAACATTCTCCAGACCATAATTCTCCAGCCTCCAGCCTGGACCGTTCCGGTTATGGTTTCAGTGTTTGCTTTCAAAAGTTTCATGTCATATACTCCAATTCCAATGGAGCATAAAACGTGATTCATGGGAAAACGTTACCTGTCACCACTCAATGGACGTCCAGTTGCGGTACACACGTGCAAATTCCAGTTTTCGCAATAGATGAACAGCAGTCAGTATAGGTGCATGAACTAGACGACTGCTGCAGAGGCTAAAACTCAGCAACGTTGGCTGAACAGTTATTTGAATGACAATTTTGGTAGTCCCTTGGTTGATCTTAGGTGTTCAGCTATTCAACGATAGCACTTCTATTCGCCAGAACGCATCTTCGCTACAGTAATTCTCCTCTATAATCTATAACCCATGGTGCACCGCAATTGCAACGTAGCTGATTTTAGACAGTCCCATTTTTCTGTGCACGGTATACTTCTACCACGTCGGCAGGTGAACAGTTCATAAACTTAGTCGTTTTGGAAATGTTTCCACTCTTGGCCCGTAACCCAACGATCGTGCCCTCTTTGACGTCAGATAAAACGCTCCATTTCTGCATTATGCAAACGATTGCAGTGTTTTTTGAAGCTTTTACACACCCTTTATAAAAGCTCAACTGCACTATGCTGCTACCTGTTTTCTGTGAATGATTATTTAACGTCATCTTTGAATTTACGTGATGGTTACGTTAATGTGTCTGAACTGTGTATCAATTTGAAGGCAATTTTCTCATAATTATGTTTTTCACAAAATACCCAAATCCCAGTTAACACTATGTCTCAAGTAATAATAAAGATATTTGTATGGAACTTGACCTACATGTTTTAAGTGCTATTATCTATGAAATGAAACAAAAATGTCAATATAGATTAAAAACTTTTTTTAATTTACAGTTATTTTTAGAAGAAAAACTTCGTAAGATATCCATATTGTTGTACATTGTTAAACATATTTTATTTATCGCAATATTTTTCTTATATTTTGGCTTATTTCAAAGAGCCTTGTCACATAAACTTAATACCCAAATTAAATTAAGATTGATGGAGTACAATTTTCGGTAATGTTATAGCCGTTTTGTTAAATTTCACAAAAATTTGCCTGAAAATAAACGATTTCCCAGATAGTATTTCATAGTAATATATAATTTCACAGTACGAATTAAACTATCAATATTTTTATACTCATTTATAAATTATATTATTCATCGTAATAAAGAGTACTTATTAGTAAATAATCATGAAGTCACTTAGCCTTATGAAATTTATTTATTTTATGAATGTTTGTTATCATTAGGATAAAGGGAACAATATAGTCACTGTTCGCCAAGAACGAAAAATTATCATATGCAGCAATAATTGCTGATTTGCTTTTGTCACCGAAAAATTTGCTAAACGTGATTAATAGCCAAACATGAGAAGATGTTGGCTAAATATTGAAATCCGTTAACATTTATTCGCCTTTTGCAATCAGCTTTAGCTATGTTAACTTATAATTGTAGTATAAAATTTCAGGTCATCAAATTTTATGAATTTTCTTAAATTTGTGTTAATCTATTGTTATTTAAAAAATATTAATTCCTTTTTTGCTTTGGATTCGTTGAAGTTTGGAAACTACTAACGGTACTTTTCCATTTTGCCGGCGCAGGCGATAAAGTCGGCAAAAATAATACAACCGGCGCTAGAGGGAATATCTCCGCTGGTAACCTTTTACTGCTACGTTTCCAAAACATGTGACGGCCTTTTACTGTCAAAGACTTTATTTCGACTATTTTTTTTCATTTCATAATTTTATGCTATGTTGCTATGTATACAAATTTAATAATTTCATAAAATCTTTCTAGAAAAAATCGGATTGTAAAAACATAGCTTAAAAAATAATAATCGTAACAAATTCACATAAAAAATATTAAAAAAAAAATAAGATTTTGAAATATGCATCACCCGATAAATTGTAATCTAATATAATAAGTAAATAAATTAAGGCTCTGGCACCCATCATTCCACGCATAGCGTGAACACAAGAACAACAATTAAATAAATAAATTTAAAAATGTTTATGTAAAACAACATTATTTAAAAAATTTTATGTGTATACTGTGTGTTGTCGCCAATTGGCGACTTAATTTTCACTTGACGAGATTTGCGCCGGCGAAATGGAAAAGTACCCTACTAACATTTCTTTGGCACAGATGCCGTATAATCCTAGAAGCTAAATTCTGAATTTTTCTTGGCGATGAAGAAACTTTGCTGACTATTATAGCGAAAGTGATAACGTAAATATTAGGGTTGAAAAAAAAACAGAATTTTCTGTATAATTCTTATAGGTCTCCATGTCTATGACGCAATAAAAACCAGATTACCAGATATATATATAAAAAAGTCCGCAAAAATAAAATCACCAAACTCAAAATTTGGCATCCTGAATTATACGGCATCTGTGCCTATTTTTTTTTATATTACTCATTATTTTACAGTCATGGTTACTATCATTCTCAAACAGATAATTTTCGTTTGCTGCTTAAGTTCTGATATTTATGTCATTCTCAACTTGACTAAATAAATCACTGGATGTCATCATCACAACTATAATGCTTACTTTTACTTAGTCTTTGACTTACAGAAAATCAATACTATTCTACATAGTACATTTTTGAAGGGATTAATTCAGAATCAATATAAAATATCTGATCTTTTTCATGTAATCTATGAAATAAAATCTAATTTAAATCGGGTTATTCACCTGACACTAGAGTAAGAACCTTCTCCCAAGACGCGTCCGATCCTGTAGCCGTGACTTTCCAAGTCTTCAGCGGAGGTTTTCTTCGATGGACCATTCTCTTCATCTTGGATCGAGGTGGCTTTTTCAATCGATTTCATCTTTCTGATGTTGTCGTTAGAAGGGATTTTGCTAATGTTTCCAATAATTTTGTTTAGAATATCCATTAAAATATAATGATTAAAATAGGTTCATGAAGCTTGCTGAATTATGCTTAAATAACTGCTAACTCTGATATTTGTTATTGTAGCTGCTGCAAACTGTAATGACCTGTCTGATCTGTGAATTAATTAAATTGCGAAAATTTTATTTGTTAGAATAATAAACGTATTGTTGGTTTATATGATATATTTTCATTATTGATAGTAAAAAGTCTTTTGTTGGTAAACAATGGATCGAAGAATTATTTTATTTGTTAAAACAATTTAAGGTATTATTCCTCATACTATATAAAAAGTACTTTAAACTAAATAAATAGTCGAATCAAGAAACTTCTGCCTGTCAAATAATCATTGATTCAATTTAGGATATAAATTTTCGTTTGGTAAAAAGAATAAAGCTCAAAATATAATATATAGAAAAATATAGAAATTTTCAATAATTTAAAGTTTTTTTAAAATATATTTATTATTAATAAATAAACATCTTTTTAAACTAAAATGTTATAAACGTAGTCGTTTTTTAAATCTTAAAAGAACTGAAATTGAAACAAAACAATCAAAATATCAAAAAGTACTTAAAAATTTATTCTAAAATGTAAATATATAAATGACTAAAAATGACTTAGAAAAGGCCGAAAAAATACAATTGTTAAAAGTATTGTAAAAATGCAGTAAAAACAAAAGACAATTTATTATTATTTTGATACATATCTAAATTAGCTACTGGAAATCAAAACTGGAATTTTTTTTAAGATTAGGAAAATAAATTATACATAAAAATAAAATACTTCTTACTGCATTTTATTTAGAAATTAAAAAAATTTTCTTTCCATTTCTATTTTCCGAAATATATGAAATCACTAAATTTAAGCAAATGGAAAATATATCTTTCTAGTTTATTTTTCATTTCCACAATTTTTTTTTAAAAAAATTTTAAGTTCATATATGATTTTTGTATTACATTAAGTTCACATTAATAATAAAAAAATGTGTACTACTAATGTCACCTTGACGTAATAGGAAAATCATATATATGACGAGAAAAAATTCACTAGATTTGATAAAAAGTGAAAATTTTTTTATTTAAAACTATATTGCTGATTATATAAAATCCCATATCTAGAAATAAATGCCCACACAGCCTCAAATTGGTACTATGGGTATTATTCTTCTGTAATCTAACTGTGTAGCGCCCTCTATCTGCAGCGCCACCCATGGCATCGTCAACGAGAAGCCAGTCCCTCTCCAACAACCGACGGTATGAGACATGTCCATATGACTCTCATGTTTATTTTCTTTTCTTCAAATTTAAATGTTTTAGTTGTTATTTAGTATTATTTGTAGTATCTGTGTGTATCTGTGTTGTGCTCAAATTGTACCTAAAATTGTAATAAAATATTTTGAGCTATTTAAGGAACCTATTTCTTTGTTCCTATTAAACCAGCTACATGCTACACGCTACAAAAAATGGCAGCCCAACGTGAGACCCGAGTTCGAGTTTCTTTTTGCTCTTGAAAATTCTACCCAGAATTAAATTTTGTTGTTGGAGGGGAACTCAAAAATTTTACAGGTTACCTCCTGATGTGTTGTGTTTTATGGATTCATTAGAAGTATAATCTCATCCGAGATCATTATTATTCGATTCCGAAGTGTAATCTCATCCGAGATTGTAGTTGTAGTTCGTTTGAGGAGTTCAGCGATCTGAAAATTCCAGATAAGTTGCTTTTATACTGTACTAAGAATTAAAATTAAGTTATGTTTAAGTACAAAAATGTTAATGTTTAAGCACATATGAATATAAAACTATATAAAAAGTTTCTTTATAAGTTGTGTTCCATAAAAGTGTTAATATTTTATGTTCTTGAATTTTGAACAATATTATTACTTGCGAGTATAATTATTTGTTTGATTTGGAAGAAATGTTTCACATATTATTAAATGAATAATATTTTGTATTAGAGTATTGAATTAAAAGATATATTTATTTTATTATTATATTTGAAGTATTATAGTATGTGTACGTGAATTAATATCTCTGTTACTTCTGAATATTTTATATTTCTCATATATTATCTTTCTTAATTCTGAATAGTTGAAAATATATTCTTTAAAGTGAGATAGTGTTTAAAATATAGTATCTAACAGAATTTAATTGTCTGATGACTGTTCATTTTTCATGCGATGATACTTTTGTTTTGATTTAAAACACGAAACAAGGCGCCGCAAACGATCGTTGTTATTGCTTTCATATACGTCTCACTGTCTAGCCTTTCAATATCTATGAATGCTATTTTTATTTATTTAATTTTTTTCGTCATTTACTTTCTGTTTAGAATCTTTGTGTTTTATTTTTTAGTAAGTGGTTTCATTGAATAAAGAATGAAAATATATTGTATTCCATGTATATATTTAAGGATATAAAGTAAGATTACAACATTATTATTAATATTTTGGTAAAAGGTATCAGAATTGATATTCTAGAAAATTGAAGAACTTTTAAGTTATATAAAAAGTCAATAAAACATTTTGTTATTTTAATATAAAATATTCTTTGAATGCATATGATTAAGTTATCTCAATTAATATATTTTGAATTATTGAATGTGGTATTAAAGTATTGATAAAATATAATTTATAAACAAAGGTACATATTTAGTAATTATTGATAATTATAAAACGAATAAATGAAAGGAAAATAAAATTTATGGTAGAATTGTGAAATGCTTTGTTTTGGTTTTGTTTGATTTCAGTGAATATCATATGAATATTTCAGGTTTATTTACAATAATTTAAGAGTTCATTTTATTTGCAGTAAATATTTGGATAAATAATAATAGGTTATACTGTACTTATGTTTAAAGTTAAAATGTTTATATTTTCACATAATTGTATTTAAGACTGGTGTTTAAATTTCGTTTTAACTAAAATAAAAACACATATTTAAAAAAAAATCAGTATTTTAAATCAGTTTAAAGTAACTTTAGAACTCTTAAAAATAAACTCATGCAAAAATGGCCTTCCTTGGGAAAGGGAAAAAAGAAGATTTGAGAAACCTCGCTATAGAAATGGGGCTAGGGGTAGCAGATGATCTAAAAGTAATTCAACTGAAAGATATTATAACCAAATCAAACGATTATGATGAAGAGTTAGTGAAAAATATGCTAACTAATATAATAGAGGAACGGCTTGAAAAAGAAAAACAAGTTGAATGCGAAAGAATTGCCAAAGAAAAAGAACTGTGCATTGAAAAAGAAAGAGCGTATGAATTGCAACGCTTAGCACTTCAAGTGGAAGCTCAGAAAGTACTTTCCTCCACTGCCACAGCTCCAGCCAGTGAAGCAGAGAAAACAAATTGGGATCTGAATCGTATTCTCCCAAAATTTAATCCTAATAAAGATGAAATAGGACTGTACCTGACAGTTTTTGAACGTCAATTAAAATTAGTGAATATACCTGAAAGGAATTGGATGCCGTACTTGGTAGGCTCATTGCCAGCCGAAATAAATCAATTAATTGCTAGAGAAAATGAAGAAGATGTTAACGACTACTCAAAGGCGAAAGAGATGCTCTTGAAGCGTTTTCGCCTTACCTCAGATAGGTTTCGGCAGATGTTCTCGCAACATAGAAAAAGTGCAGAAGTAACATGGAAAGACTTCTATTTTGAAATTAAATCATATTTCGAGGGATGGGTAAAGGAGTTAAATATCATCACTTTTGAGAAATTGCAAGACTTAATTATAGCTGACCAGTTAAAGAAAAGAATACCTCCAGAGGTAAGAGAACATTTTGTTGATCAATGGTCAGAGCTGAATGATCCTTTAGAACTTGCAGAAAAGCTTGACAGTTATGAAAATGTAAGACTGGGAATGAAGAAAAATTCACCTATCTTTGCTAAGAAGCCAAATTTCAAAGACTATGTTAAATCTATTTCAGAAAGAAACTATAAGCCTCCTAACTCTAGGGAACATAACAAAATAAAATATTCCAACTATGAAAGTCCAAAATTTAGTAAAGACAAGCCAGAAAGAAAATTTTCGGTTCATTGCTATGGATGTGGTAATCCTGGTTTCATTCAGTCTAAGTGTCCAAAGTGCAACATATTAAAAGAAGAGGCTAAAACAGTTGTTAATGGTGTAAAATTGTATACCGCACAAGCTTCAGATTCATTGTCTAGCTCAATTTTTTTAACTGTTTGTGGTGAAAAAGCAGCTTTTTGTGCCGACACAGGTGCATCAAATTCCATTGCGGGAGAGAGATTTTTTTGTTTATTGAAAGAGAAAGGTTTTAAATTTCAAAAGAAGAATATTACAATGATACTTGCTGATGGAAAAGAAAGAAATGTCCCAGCCTTGACAACAGTCGTGAATCTTAATGTAGAAGGAAAGAAAGTTCGTATGAAATTTATTGCGTTACCAAATGCTAAAGGTAATAGAACATTGCTTGGCACTGACTTTCTCCAGGCTGCTGGTATTGTGCTTAACATCCAGAATGGCACTTGGCATTTTAGTGAATATCCACACAGACATTATCCATTTTATCAGGAAACATCTGAAACCGTAAGTGCTGCAAAAGTAATAATGTCGCAAAAATTAACTTCGCCTGATATGTCTGCTGAAATTTCAGGAACCTCTAATTCTGTGCAATTGAGAAATGATGAAGGAAAACACTTGACAAGAGAACAACGTCATAAATTAAATTCATTGCTGGAAGAATTTGAAAATAACTTCAAACCAGGGGGAGAACCTACTCCTTTTATTGAACACAGAATACAGACTGGAAATAGCCTACCTGTTGCTGAACCTCCATATAGAATGACACCTGCAAAGAAAGAGTTGTTGAAGAAAGAGCTAGATTCCTTACTAACAGAAGGAATAATTGAGGAATGTGAATCTCCTTATGCAAGTCCTGTGGTATTAGTGCCTAAACCGAACGGTACCATCAGATTGTGTGTTGATTACCGTAAGTTAAACTCAACGACTATTCCGGATAACTATCCACTACCTAGAATGGATGATTTATTGACTGAAGCCAAGTCGACGAAATACATGTCTACGATAGACTTAAGATCTGGTTATCATCAGGTCAAAGTTCAAGAATCGGACCAACAGAAGACTGCATTCATCTGTCCATTTGGAACTTTTAAATTTTTACGTATGCCTTTTGGGTTGCGCAACGCACCCGCAACTTTTCAACGTCTCATTGATAAATTTAGATCTGGTCTCAAAGATGTTTTTGCATTGTCATACCTTGACAATATCATTATCTTATCAGAAACTTTTGATGAACATTTATCAGATTTACGAAAAGTGTTTGAAAGACTTTCTATATTTAAACTGAATGCTAACAGAAGCAAATGTCATTTTTCTTGTGACAGAGTGAAGTATTTAGGTCATTGGATAACTGAAAAAGGTGTGGAAGTGGATGCTGACAAAGTATCTTCTATTCAAAAAATTCCAACACCAAAATGTGCTAAAGAAGTTCAGTCCTTCCTACAGACTTGTTCCTGGTTCCGGAGATATGTTCCCCATTTTTCTGAAGTTGCTAGACCCCTTAGTGACTTAACAAAAAAGAATAAACAATGGACATGGGGTGATACCGAACAGAAAGCATTTGATGAGTTAAAAAGACGGCTGATTTCACCACCTGTGTTGTCTCAGCCAGATGGATCTAAACCATTCCTCATAAGAACTGATGCTAGTAATTACGCTCTAGGAGCAGTCCTTATCCAAGGAGAAAGGCCGGAAGAACATGTGATTGAGTATGCCAGTCGATTGCTCAGTTCAGCAGAAAGAAATTATTCAACTACTGAAAGAGAAGCATTAGCTGTGGTATGGGCACTTGAAAAGTTCCGTGGCTATGTGGAAAATCAAGAAATTATTATTGCATCTGATCACCAACCCTTGAAGTGGCTTATGAGCATTAAATCGCCATCCGGACGCTTAGCTCGATGGGCTCTTCAAATCCAGTCATATCATCCGAAAATTCTTTACACTCCAGGAAAATCTAATGTAATTGCAGATCTTCTGTCCAGACCAGTTGATAAAGAGGACAAATTTGTTTGTAACTTGAACACTATTTCCATAGATTTGCCATCCAGGAAATCTAAAGATATTCGTGAAGAACAATTGAAGGATGAGGATGTGAGAAAGATAATAGAGTGCTTTGAAAGTGGTCGGAAAGATGAAAACTATGTAAATTGGACTAGTAGAGGGTATCTGATGAATCAGGGAATACTGTATCGATATTCGCCTGAAACAGAGTCAGAAGAAGCACAGTTAGTTGTCCCTTGTCACGAGCGAGAACGTGTCCTACAGCAATATCATGATACTCCCACTGCAGGACATTGTGGAGCTGAGAACACGTATCATAAGATTGCTTCTAGGTATTTCTTTCCTGGCATGAGAAAGTTTATCGCCGAATACGTGAAAGATTGTGCTGAATGTAATCGGTACAAATCTAACAACCAGAAACCTGCTGGATTACTCAGAACGCCTATTTACTCACAAAGATTTGAGACGCTGGCAATAGACTTGTTTGGCCCTCTCCCAGAGACCCCAACTGGAAAAAATGGATTTTTCTTGTTGAAGATACAAGTACACGATGGGTCGAACTTTTTGCCTTAAAAGATGCTACAGCTATCAATTGCTCTAAAATATTGATAGAAGAAGTCTTCTTACGCTATGGCCTACCTAGAAGGGTAATCAGTGACAATGGCGTACAGTTCGTCAGTGCTGTAATGCAACAAACTTGTAAAATCCTGGGTATTAAGCAAGATCTTATACCGTTATACCATCCTCAAGCAAACCCTGCTGAACGAAAAAATCGAGACCTAAAACCCAAATTAGCAATTCTAGTTGGTGATTCACATGATACTTGGGAGGACAAACTACCCATGATACGTTTTGCTTTAAACACTGCAAAATGTGATTCTACAGGTCATACGGCAGCTTACCTTCAGTTCGGAAGAGAGCTTCGAACCACAGATGATGTCAAGCATGATATAAGAGCTGTCATTGATAACGATAACTTCGTCGCAGAGATAACACCTTACTTGAAAGAATTTGCACGTCTTACACCATTAATTAGAGAACGTGTAGAACAAAAACAAGATGCAAGAAAGGAGTACTTCGACAAGAAGCATAGACCCGCTTATTATCAACCAGGTGATAAAGTTTGGATCACTTTACATCCCATAAGCAAGTCTAAGACCAAAACAACTAAGAAATTCATGCCCAAACGTGAAGGACCTTATATTATCCTAACAAATAGATCACCAAATACATATGATGTTGCAGACCCTGCTGCCCCTGATCAAGTACTCGGTACTTATCATACCAGTATGTTGATGCCTTATCAACAATCATCTAGAGATAACGGTCCCGTTTTCCCTTTGAAAAGTAGAGGAAGACCACGTCGACACCCTCAGCAGCTTCCTAATCTCAATCCTGTCTCCTTGCCGGGACGTCGGCGGAGCCAGAGGGGGAGTCTGTAGCGCCCTCTATCTGCAGCGCCACCCATGGCATCGTCAACGAGAAGCCAGTCCCTCTCCAACAACCGACGGTATGAGACATGTCCATATGACTCTCATGTTTATTTTCTTTTCTTCAAATTTAAATGTTTTAGTTGTTATTTAGTATTATTTGTAGTATCTGTGTGTATCTGTGTTGTGCTCAAATTGTACCTAAAATTGTAATAAAATATTTTGAGCTATTTAAGGAACCTATTTCTTTGTTCCTATTAAACCAGCTACATGCTACACGCTACAACTGCTTTTTTGCTCTTCTATATATATATCATTTTTTTCTCTCTTTACCTTCTTTTATTTTTTTATTTTTATTATTATTATAATTTTCATCTCATGATTTATATTTTTGACTTGTTATGTAGTATATTTATTGTACCTTCGGGCCCTGTGTGGTATTCCTTGGAGCACAGGGAGTTATTTTCGTTTTTCCAAATAAAAAAAAATGAGTATAATTGAAAAATGTAAGCAAATGATTAAATCTGTTTAATTTGGGTGATGATAAATAAAATTTTGAAAGCTTCTCATAATAGTTTGCTGCAATTATTTTTCTTAGCAAAGTTTACAGCTTCGTGTTTCATTCAGTTTAATATTTCACTTTTGTGATCTTTATAAATAAGAGAGAGAATCACACATGAATACAGACTCTTCTTTTTTAGTGAATAAATATATGTGTTCATTCGAGATGATAAATATTATTTTCAATATTTCTCGCTTATAATGTTCACTCACCTATAAAGCTCATTTACAATCAAATTCAGAGCTATGTAGCAATTTTAATTATATTTACAATATATTTTAATGATATTAAATGTCTGATAACTTTTTACAGGTTTTAAATTATTCTTTTTGAGTATTCAACTTGACATTTCGTAAAACATGTCCACAAAAGCACTTTTTCTTTTATATATTTGTTTTTCAAATATGGTTATATATTCAGTAGAAAATTGATAAATTTATATTTTTTTCAAAATTATATATATATATATATATATATATATATATATATATATATATATATATATATATATATATATATATATATATATATATATATATATATATATATATATATATATATATATATATATATATAATTTTGTGGTTTAATTACATTTGTACCATTTTTTAACGACATTCAATGCTTGACTTTTTTGAAATAATTTTTTTGAGAACTCAATTTGGAGGTATTGACTACAAATGCTGTAAAAAATTTCCAAACATTTATGTCGATTTAAATAACAGATGAAATAAAAGGAATATGTATTTCATACAAGGCTTTAATATTAAATGTAAATATGGGGAGAAAATTTACTAAATAATACCAGAAGATGTTATAAACAGTTAGATATTGCGTATTAGAATATAAAAAAAATAAATCCAATAAAT
Source organism: Latrodectus hesperus (assembly GCA_037975125.1). NCBI lineage: Eukaryota > Metazoa > Arthropoda > Arachnida > Araneae > Theridiidae > Latrodectus > Latrodectus hesperus. The sequence goes on along the minus strand of JAJQOW010002094.1, from coordinate 11,481 downwards.
TATAAATTGAATTCGAATTCTCAATTTAATTTGGAACATTTCTTCAATTGATTCATCGTGAGATTGTCAAACATTCTTACAATCTCTATATCATAAGCGTATCAAACAACTGAAACATTTCAGGTATTAAAAAATTTCAGCTTGGTTCTAAATCGCTATATTGACGCTAAACGAATGCCTTCGTAACCTATAAAGATAACATCTTTATCGATCTTATCTCCAGAAGAAATGGACCACTTACTAACTTCTCTCAAAATGTTAAGTAGGAAGAGATAATAATAAACCTGGTTATTTAAATTCTGATCATATGACGTCATATTATGAAATTGGATTCCCATTCCTCTTGGGAAAAGTTAAAACCATCTGTTTTTAGGTTGGGAGAAAGTAGCCATCGCCTCAATTAGAGAAAAGTGCTTTCGATGCTCGCGGGAATATCACACTTAGTAACTATGGGTCCAAGGTCAACGATATGGCGACTGATTCACATTTTCTGTGGAATATCTTTTATTCGAAGAAAAGATTATGTTATCAAAAAACTGAAAATTAGATTTAAAAAAATTTTTTTAGTAATTTTCACTTTTATTTAACTCAATTTTTATTTAAAGTATACTTTGAATTTTAAGATTTTGTACATTGTTGAGAATGTACCAAATTTATTTAATAATGTGAAAAAAGTTATTTACAGACATAAAAAAACATAAGAAAAAATCCTCATCAACTAAAGAGTTTTAATATTTTTGTGTCCTAAATTGATAATTTATAATCAGATTTTTGCAATGCTCTTTAGTTATCAGATAAATAGAAACTGTAATTAGATATAAATAGAAATTATAATTCGATATTTAAGCAAATATAAACTATAATAAGCAATGGGGACTGTAATAAGACAAACAGAAATTACTCGATTTTTAATTAGAGACTACGATCAATTGAATAGAGACTGATTAAACTCATGAAAAAATTTAAATCTGTTATATAAGTTTCTTGACAATTCAAAATATATTGATTTCAAGAAAGACTTAACAAGGAAATTAAGGTTTACTTACGACAGGAAAATGAAAAATTCGTAAACAAATGCATACTGGAAATTTAATATTTATCATTCATATTCAAAGAGTTGGTGGCATAAAATCAGTGACAATCTGCTCTATATTACACAATATTACACAGTAAATTCATTGACAACTATTATTCTGGTATTCGAAGGATATTAATAACTACTTTATAGATGCTGGTTAAATTTTTTGCGCCATCTTTTTTGTTCTAAATATTGTTTCATTGTACACACACAACAAGGGAGAAAAATACGAAAGTCTTCGCAAGCACTCGCTTAATGGATGTGCGCACAGAACACAGGAATGTTACCCATATATGGAGATCCCATTGTCAGAAAGAATCAAATCGTTCAAAACAGTTTGGTCCTCTTAGTAAGCCCAATTTTTATTCGATTATCGATGTTAATTGCCTCTGTAATCAATCTGAAACGTAGGATTTTATGGCATTTTAAGGACTGCAAGGAATTTGAAGTCAATATCTCAACTGACTAAACAGAATAATTAGGTGATAACTTAAGGAACGGAGAAGAATTAATTGGATACATTAAAGGCAACACAAGGAACAAGTCATTGGTACCTTAAGGAATTGAAAGAAATAATTTGGTGACATCTTAATGAAATGAAAAGGGAAGAACTTCATTCTTTTCACTTATTCAAGTTATCTCCATTTCTGAAAAGAATGAAAAGATGATATCGTAAAGTAGCAGTGCCCAACCTTGTGCTTGTCATTCGTTTTGTATGTTTTCACCAGCCCAATTAGGTACTTTGTTATAAAAAAATACAAAAAATGTTTTAAAAAATATAATACAAAAATTATTTTAAAAATAACCATTAATTTTTATTTCTTAATTGCAATTTTTGCAGTGTGAATGGAAGTATTGATTGTATACAAGTAGAAAGTTTTTGTAATAGAAAAGGTATTTATCAGTTAAGGGGTAAGCCATCGAATATCAGACTTTATATAACATGTTGTATTAAGGAGGCCGGGAAGTACTCATGACATTACTATTCTGCATAATAGTACGATTCCTGAAGTGATGCAATGCACAATGTACATCAAGTACCATCGGTTGGCTGACAGTGGCTACCCCTAATTAACATATTTGCTTTCTTCTAAAAGTCAGCCCACGATGCAAGAAATAAGGTGAGTATTACCATCACATATTTTCAAGAAATAATTTCCACAAGTTTTTCAGAAAGTCCTAATAAATTTGTTCATGATGTGTCTATAGTAACATAATGTATAAACACTTGTTTTAACGGTATGTATCTATAAAATTACATGCATTATTTTTCAGTTAAGTTAACTACCGATAGCGAAAGGTTTTTAAAAATTATTGTAAAAATCTAGGTTTGACTATGAAACAGTGAAAGCAAATTAACCACTTCAATTAAGCAACAATATTTTTGTCAAATTGATTGTAAGCTTGAAATATAAAAGATTTAACATTAACCGTTAATTGAATTAAATTAAGTTTCATTATCATTTCATAATTGTACGGTTAGTTTGTATACTTTCAACTTTTCTATAAAGGAAAGAATTTATTTTTTAATAGAAATTATATTCTGATATGTAAATTTTAGAAAAATGTTAATATTAGTTTCTTATTATAGAATATTGCAATCCTATCGTAGAGTTTTTATTGACTTCTTTAATATTCTTAAAACGATTTCTAAACCTAGAGCTTTGATTTATTTGGAAGCATGAGCATTACAGCCACTGTCAATATTTTGAAAATTCTCCGTATTAAGTTGATGACATTGAGATTGGAATTTAGTCAACAACTTGTATAAATTGATTCTTTCTAAATGATAATAAGCATGGTGTTGTGAAACAAACTAATGACTCCAAATTTTGAAAACAAACACATTTAATTAACAAAGAAACAAAATTACAAAGGAGTCCTATCTGGGTTCGCTAACATCTCTCTCACGCCTCCGTAGCGTACAAAAAGCATCAATATTACAAAGAAAAAAAACGCAGCTTCTTCAGACTGTTCCTGGCACCAACCGTCTCCCTACTCACCCTCCCCATCAGAGGCTCTTCAAATCTCAAGTGCTGACTATGAGATATTACAATGTGAGAAATAGAGAAAAATGTGCAATGTTTTAAAATGCGCAGGCTTAACAAAATGTAATCAAACAAATAAAAATACCTTTATTTTTTTTTAATTTTATCACGATACCAACGTGTAATAATATCCAGTGATATTAACTCTATCGCAAAATAAGTTCCATACATTAACCAGAAATTTAAAAATTGAAATTACAGTTATAAATCTGAAGTATTCTAAATTATGTGGAAAATTGTAGCTCTTCATTGTGTCAAGTGTGGTTCAGATTAAATATTAGTTTTCTTTCCTTGGATGGTATGTTTGTTGTGAACCACAGTTTTCATATATCAAAGGGATTTTTATTTTATTTATTTATTGCTATACATAGCATGCATTTTTTTATTTTTGTGTTGAGTTTCTAATATAGCTTGACTTACAAAGTACCGAATTTTACAATTTCCTATTGTCTTCTCTTTCTTTCCAATCTCCATATCTAGGAATATACTAGACGAGGTCCACGAGTCCATTTACTTTCAGAAAGTCGAAAACAAGCGTAAGAGGTATAGGTCCTCAAGAAACAACACCAGGCACTTAAGGATATGTGGCCGGTGATGCCAGTTCATTTTGACATATAGAACAATTCGGGTGCACCTTAAGACCTCTCTCGAATGCAAGTCCTTTCAGGTGTCCACTGAAGAATCGGGAAAGTGTTGTCTGAACATATCTATTGCAATCAAAAGCAAGGGATCTTCCTGGACAATTTGCTTGATACCAGGGATGAGTCGGGGGAACGAGCCAAATTTGCCTGTTAGCATGTCTTCTAATGGAATACAGTTCAAGATTTTCCAGTGAATTGGTAGCTGGTAATGGTTCTTCAGAACACTCATTCGCCAGAACGTCTGCCATCTCATTCCCACACATGTTAACATGCGAAGGAATCCACTGAAGGTGCACTTTACAAAGTGACGAGACCTGCTTAAGTTTGCTAAGAATTGCAATTCCGGGCCTATAACCAATTCTTCGCCAATATGAAAGATATTGGATAGCGCGCTACGACTGTCAATCACTCACAAAAACCAAACATCCCTAAGATCTATAAAGGACAAAACAGCACTTAGCCCCTCTTCAATGGCTGTAAACTCACTCTTGAAAACCGAACTGAAATCGAGATTTCTTTTCTTTATTTTGACATTTCCATTTGAGCATTTAATGACAACACCACTACCGGAACGAGAGTTTTTTCGCTTTTACTCCCATCAGTATAAATAAGGGTAGCTTCAGCGGGAATTGCGTGTATAGTTTCCAAGGCAGATTGTCGTAACAGAGCCGGAATATCTTTTTTCTTGGAAAGTCGAGACAAAGGTTCCATATGAAACCCGACTCTAGGGAGTTCCTCAGACGGATTTAAGAATTGTTTCAAGGAATATTGTTTAACATTACGGTCAATTATACCAGCATACTCAATTTGATTAAGTGGGCTATTTTTCTTAAGTCTTTGGTTATTACTCCAATACTGCAGAAATTCTGAAGTTCTATTTTGGGAGCCATAACTGATAAGTTTATTATAATATTTCACAAAGCTTGCATTTCTTCTTAGACTAAGGGGTTGAAGGTCTTTTTCATACAACCCAATATTATGCGGGAAACTGCTGCGCAATCCAGCTGTAATGCGAGAAGCGCTAAGTTGGACTCTTTCCAATTTCATTTCCTATCGTTATGTATTGAAACAACGAAATAAATTAATAATATATTTATGCTTTATTTTCATAAAAAATGGGAACTTAAAATTTTTTTTATGTTTAAAGAAAAATACAAATTATCTTTTGTTAAGTAATAGACTATTTTTTTTAAAAAAGTTAGTGGATTTAGTAATAAACTCATTACGTGTTACTTGATTTTATAATATTTTTAGAATGATGCATAGTTAAAAGTTTATACTTTTCCTTTGATTATTTGATTGTAGTTTTCATTATTTGAAAATGTTGCTAAAATTTTTATTTTGGAATTGATAACATATGCATAGTAAAAGCTTGTATTCGTATAAAAATATTTTTAAAAAATGCATTTATCTCAATTTTCTAAGAAAACTAATCTTTTATTAATTAATTCCGGATTTTTTTTTTTTTGTCAGAGTGCTCTAAACTTATGAATATGTGTTGTTTGTGTCTTATTTTTGCATTTACTGTACATGTTTAGTATATACACTAATAAATCTTTTATTAATTAATTCCGGATTTTCTTTTTGTCAGAGTGCTCTAAACTTAGGAATATGTGTTGTTTGTGTCTTATTTTTGCATTTACTGTACATGTTTAGTATATACACTAATAAATCTTTTATTAATTAATTCCGGATTTTCTTTTTGTCAGAGTGCTCTAAACTTAGGAATATGTGTTGTTTGTGTCTTATTTTTGCATTTACTGTACATGTTTAGTATATACACTAATAAATCTTTTATTAATTAATTCCGGATTTTCTTTTTGTCAGAGTGCTCTAAAATTAGGAATATGTGTTGTTTGTGTCTTATTTTTGCATTTACTGTTAGTATATACACTAATAAATCTTTTATTAATTAATTCCGGATTTTCTTTTTGTCAGAGTGCTCTAAACTTAGGAATATGTGTTGTTTGTGTCTTATTTTTGCATTTACTGTACATGTTTAGTATATACACTAATAAATCTTTTATTAATTAATTCCGGATTTTCTTTTTGTCAGAGTGCTCTAAAATTAGGAATATGTGTTGTTTGTGTCTTATTTTTGCATTTACTGTACATGTTTAGTATATACACTAATAAATCTTTTATTAATTAATTCCGGATTTTCTTTTTGTCAGAGTGCTCTAAACTTAGGAATATGTGTTGTTTGTGTCTTATTTTTGCATTTACTGTACATGTTTAGTATATACACTAATAAATCTTTTATTAATTAATTCCGGATTTTCTTTTTGTCAGAGTGCTCTAAACTTATGAATATGTGTTGTTTGTGTCTTATTTTTGCATTTACTGTACATGTTTAGTATATACACTAATAAATCTTTTATTAATTAATTCCGGATTTTCTTTTTGTCAGAGTGCTCTAAACTTATGAATATGTGTTGTTTGTGTCTTATTTTTGCATTTACTGTACATGTTTAGTATATACACTAATAAATCTTTTATTAATTAATTCCGGATTTTCTTTTTGTCAGAGTGCTCTAAACTTATGAATATGTGTTGTTTGTGTCTTATTTTTGCATTTACTGTACATGTTTAGTATATACACTAATAAATTTTTTATTAATTAATTCCGGATTTTCTTTTTGTCAGAGTGCTCTAAACTTAGGAATATGTGTTGTTTGTGTCTTATTTTTGCATTTACTGTACATGTTTAGTATATACACTAATAAATCTTTTATTAATTAATTCCGGATTTTCTTTTTGTCAGAGTGCTCTAAAATTAGGAATATGTGTTGTTTTTGTCTTATTTTTGCATTTACTGTTAGTATATACACTAATAAATCTTTTATTAATTAATTCCGGATTTTCTTTTTGTCAGAGTGCTCTAAACTTAGGAATATGTGTTGTTTGTGTCTTATTTTTGCATTTACTGTACATGTTTAGTATATACACTAATAAATCTTTTATTAATTAATTCCGGATTTTCTTTTTGTCAGAGTGCTCTAAAATTAGGAATATGTGTTGTTTGTGTCTTATTTTTGCATTTACTGTACATGTTTAGTATATACACTAATAAATCTTTTATTAATTAATTCCGGATTTTCTTTTTGTCAGAGTGCTCTAAACTTAGGAATATGTGTTGTTTGTGTCTTATTTTTGCATTTACTGTAAATGTTTAGTATATACACTAATAAATCTTTTATTAATTAATTCCGGATTTTCTTTTTGTCAGAGTGCTCTAAAATTAGGAATATGTGTTGTTTGTGTCTTATTTTTGCATTTACTGTTAGTATATACACTAATAAATCTTTTATTAATTAATTCCGGATTTTCTTTTTGTCAGAGTGCTCTAAACTTAGGAATATGTGTTGTTTGTGTCTTATTTTTGCATTTACTGTACATGTTTAGTATATACACTAATAAATCTTTTATTAATTAATTCCGGATTTTCTTTTTGTCAGAGTGCTCTAAACTTAGGAATATGTGTTGTTTGTGTCTTATTTTTGCATTTACTGTACATGTTTAGTATATACACTAATAAATCTTTTATTAATTAATTCCGGATTTTCTTTTTGTCAGAGTGCTCTAAACTTATGAATATGTGTTGTTTGTGTCTTATTTTTGCATTTACTGTACATGTTTAGTATATACACTAATAAATCTTTTATTAATTAATTCCGGATTTTCTTTTTGTCAGAGTGCTCTAAACTTATGAATATGTGTTGTTTGTGTCTTATTTTTGCATTTACTGTACATGTTTAGTATATACACTAATAAATTTTTTATTAATTAATTCCGGATTTTCTTTTTGTCAGAGTGCTCTAAACTTAGGAATATGTGTTGTTTGTGTCTTATTTTTGCATTTACTGTACATGTTTAGTATATACACTAATAAATCTTTTATTAATTAATTCCGGATTTTCTTTTTGTCAGAGTGCTCTAAAATTAGGAATATGTGTTGTTTTTGTCTTATTTTTGCATTTACTGTTAGTATATACACTAATAAATCTTTTATTAATTAATTCCGGATTTTCTTTTTGTCAGAGGGCTCTAAACTTAGGAATATGTGTTGTTTGTGTCTTATTTTTGCATTTACTGTACATGTTTAGTATATACACTAATAAATCTTTTATTAATTAATTCCGGATTTTCTTTTTGTCAGAGTGCTCTAAAATTAGGAATATGTGTTGTTTTTGTCTTATTTTTGCATTTACTGTTAGTATATACACTAATAAATCTTTTATTAATTAATTCCGGATTTTCTTTTTGTCAGAGTGCTCTAAACTTAGGAATATGTGTTGTTTGTGTCTTATTTTTGCATTTACTGTACATGTTTAGTATATACACTAATAAATCTTTTATTAATTAATTCCGGATTTTCTTTTTGTCAGAGTGCTCTAAAATTAGGAATATGTGTTGTTTGTGTCTTATTTTTGCATTTACTGTACATGTTTAGTATATACACTAATAAATCTTTTATTAATTAATTCCGGATTTTCTTTTTGTCAGAGTGCTCTAAACTTAGGAATATGTGTTGTTTGTGTCTTATTTTTGCATTTACTGTACATGTTTAGTATATACACTAATAAATCTTTTATTAATTAATTCCGGATTTTCTTTTTGTCAGAGTGCTCTAAAATTAGGAATATGTGTTGTTTGTGTCTTATTTTTGCATTTACTGTTAGTATATACACTAATAAATCTTTTATTAATTAATTCCGGATTTTCTTTTTGTCAGAGTGCTCTAAACTTAGGAATATGTGTTGTTTGTGTCTTATTTTTGCATTTACTGTACATGTTTAGTATATACACTAATAAATCTTTTATTAATTAATTCCGGATTTTCTTTTTGTCAGAGTGCTCTAAACTTAGGAATATGTGTTGTTTGTGTCTTATTTTTGCATTTACTGTACATGTTTAGTATATACACTAATAAATCTTTTATTAATTAATTCCGGATTTTCTTTTTGTCAGAGTGCTCTAAACTTAGGAATATGTGTTGTTTGTGTCTTATTTTTGCATTTACTGTACATGTTTAGTATATACACTAATAAATCTTTTATTAATTAATTCCGGATTTTCTTTTTGTCAGAGTGCTCTAAAATTAGGAATATGTGTTGTTTGTGTCTTATTTTTGCATTTACTGTTAGTATATACACTAATAAATCTTTTATTAATTAATTCCGGATTTTCTTTTTGTCAGAGTGCTCTAAACTTAGGAATATGTGTTGTTTGTGTCTTATTTTTGCATTTACTGTACATGTTTAGTATATACACTAATAAATCTTTTATTAATTAATTCCGGATTTTCTTTTTGTCAGAGTGCTCTAAAATTAGGAATATGTGTTGTTTGTGTCTTATTTTTGCATTTACTGTACATGTTTAGTATATACACTAATAAATCTTTTATTAATTAATTCCGGATTTTCTTTTTGTCAGAGTGCTCTAAACTTAGGAATATGTGTTGTTTGTGTCTTATTTTTGCATTTACTGTACATGTTTAGTATATACACTAACAAATCTTTTATTAATTAATTCCGGATTTTCTTTTTGTCAGAGTGCTCTAAACTTATGAATATGTGTTGTTTGTGTCTTATTTTTGCATTTACTGTACATGTTTAGTATATACACTAATAAATCTTTTATTAATTAATTCCGGATTTTCTTTTTGTCAGAGTGCTCTAAACTTATGAATATGTGTTGTTTGTGTCTTATTTTTGCATTTACTGTACATGTTTAGTATATACACTAATAAATCTTTTATTAATTAATTCCGGATTTTCTTTTTGTCAGAGTGCTCTAAACTTATGAATATGTGTTGTTTGTGTCTTATTTTTGCATTTACTGTACATGTTTAGTATATACACTAATAAATTTTTTATTAATTAATTCCGGATTTTCTTTTTGTCAGAGTGCTCTAAACTTAGGAATATGTGTTGTTTGTGTCTTATTTTTGCATTTACTGTACATGTTTAGTATATACACTAATAAATCTTTTATTAATTAATTCCGGATTTTCTTTTTGTCAGAGTGCTCTAAAATTAGGAATATGTGTTGTTTGTGTCTTATTTTTGCATTTGCTGTTAGTATATACACTAATAAATCTTTTATTAATTAATTCCGGATTTTCTTTTGTCAGAGTGCTCTAAACTTAGGAATATGTGTTGTTTGTGTCTTATTTTTGCATTTACTGTACATGTTTAGTATATACACTAATAAATCTTTTATTAATTAATTCCGGATTTTCTTTTTGTCAGAGTGCTCTAAAATTAGGAATATGTGTTGTTTTTGTCTTATTTTTGCATTTACTGTTAGTATATACACTAATAAATCTTTTATTAATTAATTCCGGATTTTCTTTTTGTCAGAGTGCTCTAAACTTAGGAATATGTGTTGTTTGTGTCTTATTTTTGCATTTACTGTACATGTTTAGTATATACACTAATAAATCTTTTATTAATTAATTCCGGATTTTCTTTTTGTCAGAGTGCTCTAAAATTAGGAATATGTGTTGTTTGTGTCTTATTTTTGCATTTACTGTACATGTTTAGTATATACACTAATAAATCTTTTATTAATTAATTCCGGATTTTCTTTTTGTCAGAGTGCTCTAAACTTAGGAATATGTGTTGTTTGTGTCTTATTTTTGCATTTACTGTACATGTTTAGTATATACACTAATAAATCTTTTATTAATTAATTCCGGATTTTCTTTTTGTCAGAGTGCTCTAAAATTAGGAATATGTGTTGTTTGTGTCTTATTTTTGCATTTACTGTTAGTATATACACTAATAAATCTTTTATTAATTAATTCCGGATTTTCTTTTTGTCAGAGTGCTCTAAACTTAGGAATATGTGTTGTTTGTGTCTTATTTTTGCATTTACTGTACATGTTTAGTATATACACTAATAAATCTTTTATTAATTAATTCCGGATTTTCTTTTGTCAGAGTGCTCTAAAATTAGGAATATGTGTTGTTTGTGTCTTATTTTTGCATTTACTGTTAGTATATACACTAATAAATCTTTTATTAATTAATTCCGGATTTTCTTTTTGTCAGAGTGCTCTAAACTTAGGAATATGTGTTGTTTGTGTCTTATTTTTGCATTTACTGTACATGTTTAGTATATACACTAATAAATCTTTTATTAATTAATTCCGGATTTTCTTTTTGTCAGAGTGCTCTAAAATTAGGAATATGTGTTGTTTGTGTCTTATTTTTGCATTTACTGTTAGTATATACACTAATAAATCTTTTATTAATTAATTCCGGATTTTCTTTTTGTCAGAGTGCTCTAAACTTAGGAATATGTGTTGTTTGTGTCTTATTTTTGCATTTACTGTACATGTTTAGTATATACACTAATAAATCTTTTATTAATTAATTCCGGATTTTCTTTTTGTCAGAGTGCTCTAAAATTAGGAATATGTGTTGTTTGTGTCTTATTTTTGCATTTACTGTACATGTTTAGTATATACACTAATAAATCTTTTATTAATTAATTCCGGATTTTCTTTTTGTCAGAGTGCTCTAAACTTAGGAATATGTGTTGTTTGTGTCTTATTTTTGCATTTACTGTACATGTTTAGTATATAGACTAATAAATCTTTTATTAATTAATTCCGGATTTTCTTTTTGTCAGAGTGCTCTAAAATTAGGAATATGTGTTGTTTGTGTCTTATTTTTGCATTTACTGTTAGTATATACATTAATAA
>JAJQOW010002093.1:0-24870 GCA_037975125.1 Latrodectus hesperus | reverse complement strand
TATATATATATATATATATATATATATATATATATATATATATATATATATATATATATATATATATAATATATATATATATATATATATGTATATATATATAATATATATATATATATATATATATATATATATATATATATATATATATATATATATATATATATATATATATATATATATATATATATATATATATATATATATATATATATATATATATAAATATATATATATATAATATATATATATATATATATATATATATATATATATATATATATATATATATATATATATATATATATATATATATATATATATATATATATATATATATATATATATATATATATATATATATATATATATATATATATATATATATATATATATATATATATATATATATATATATATACATATATAGTTGTGTAATATTTTAATGCCTACGAATGAAGAAATATTCGCCCATCACCAAGTACTTCGTAATTTGTAACCACGGCTAAGAGACTAACTTATTCCTGAGCTGGCACTATTCTCTCCACAACCAAGTTGCAACAACGATAGTACATTGTACATCACAGATGATCCATGGAGCTCCAGCTATCTAGTGAGTCACCCTCCGAAGTGATCTTCCGGGAAGCGGCGACGATCTTTGTCGAAAGGTAGGTTTAGTTTACACCAGCAGAACTCCCTGTACCTAATCCTGAAAGGATTCTACCAGTTTTGATGGAGACTGCCGGAAAGAAAAGAGAAGATTCCACCGCAGGATAGCCACTTCTGCTTGAGGTCACATGTTAAATCGGTGCACAGTCACTGATCACACGTCACAAATCGTTAAGAGGATAAGCATAGGAAGAGTTAAAGTTCATCTTCACTAAAGGGTTGCATTACTCCATCGGATGCCTCCTTCCCCTCATCATTTTTATCCTCTGGGATTATTAAGTTCCTATTTTCTAATAAGAAGTTCATTAGGGCTATAACTTTAACTTTGGCGTGACGATTATTTATTAAATTCCTGTACCACTCGGTTACCAAATGTTCACTTGGAATCCTGAAATGCCAGGTGCTCGTCAAGGGGCAACTGGTGGCGTAGTGAAAGGGATTTCCAACATCCCCGCAGGCACAGTGGTCGTTTTGTTTGAAGCCGAATCTATAGAGGTAACTTGGGAAGGGCCCATGTCCAGATGCAAAGAGTGTAATTTGTCTAGGCCAGCATTTTTTGGTTACCCCGATTTTTGGAATGATGTTATATACTAGACGTCCGGTTGTGGCGTTGTCCCAGTACGATTGCCATTCCCGTCTGGCCTGATCTTTAATTAATTTTTGGAAGTGGGATCTGGGAAGAGGTAGTATTGTTGTTTCTCCTTGGGTCGTTGCCTCTTTTGCCAATCTGTCTGCATGTTCATTTCCTTCAAGGCCAACATGGGCTTTAATCCATTTCAACTTGATGTTTTGGCTTGCATTTAGTTGGTCTTGTATCTCTCTAGCGATTGGACAAGTGGTTTTGGGATTACAAAGCGCCATCAAGCTAGATTGGCTGTCTGACCAGATGAGACAATGCTGTTCTTGTTGTTCGGCCCACTTAACTGCTTGCTGTATTGCATACAGCTCTGCCTGAAAAACTGTGCAGTTCATATCCAGTTTAAATTTGCCTATAATCTCGATGTTATTATTGTTCATTGCAACAAAGGCTGCTCCCACTCCACTATCCATTTTAGACCCGTCTGTGTATATATTGTGTAAATCAGCTTCCTGGCCTGGAATAGAGTTTTGATTTACATCTATGATGCTGTCTACTCTAAAGTTCCCTGGGTGAATTGTAAGTTTTGAGATTTTGGCCTCCATGATTTCCTTGCTGGTGTTAAAGATTCTATTTTTTATTTCTGCTTCCGCTTTAATTGTTATGTGTAGGGGTGGGATGTTGGTGATGGCTTGGAGAGCTGCAGTGGCTGTTGTTCTAAACGCCCCTGTGATGTTGAGTAGGAATTTCCTTTGGATACTGTCCAGCAGCAGTTTGTTTTTGACCCTCAGGTTTCCTTCCCAAATCGAGGCTCCGTGGGCAACAATCCTCTCTGCTACTGTGGTGTATAGTACCCTCCTTTGTTCTTGCGTGAAACCCCAAGATGTACCGGCGATCCTCAGAAGTTGCTGGTGGATTCTTGAGGCTTTAGCCCCCTGCTTCTTGATATGGTATGACCAGTTGAATTTTTCATCCAAGAAAACTCCCAGAAGTTTGATATTTTTGGATCTTTTAATTTTGATGCCTTTCCAATAGATTTGAGGGCCACATTGTAGTTTGGAGAACATCATGTAGTGAGATTTTGCTGGTGAGATTTCCAGGTTGTTACTGTCTGTCCACTCAGCAAAGATGTTCAGCGCTTTGTTTGAGACCAACCCAAGTTTCTTTTCGCTGCTAGCAGCCACTACAAAGGTGAAGTCATCCGCAAAGGCCTGCAATGTTACTGATGATTTTGGATCTATGTCTTTTCCTACATTGGTCCAATCCTGGTGAAGTGGTTCGTCTGCCAGGAGATTCCAAAGAATTGGGCCGCTACACGAGCCTTGCGGACAACCAATGGTTTGTTTGTGCGTGGCCACTCCTGTTGTGGTGGTGATACCCACTATTCTATCCTCCAGGTTGCTAATCAAGATGTTCTTGATTTTTGATGGGCATTTTTTGTTGTTTAAAGCCCTGATTATTGACGGGTGTGGGACAGTGTCGAATGCTCCTTTTATGTCTATTGAGATTATAGCACAGTGCTTGGCCGAAGCTTTAGCGGCGTCAATGCTGCTTTTTAAATTTGCAAGTGCGTTATCTATTGATTTTCCCTGTCTAAAGCCAAATTGATTTTGGTGCAGTAGATTATTTGCTTCCAGGTAATAGGTGAGTCTGGTTGCTGTAATCTTTTCTAGAACTTTCCCTATCGTGGGTAAGAGAGTTATGGGTCTGTAAGATTTTACATTATTTTTATCTTTGCCTTCCTTGTGAAATAGGATAATTATTCCTGATTTTAAGGTTTTGGGAAAGTGCCCAAGTGTCCAACATCTCTTGAATAAGGATGTAAGAAGGTCTGGGAATTCTTTGTGGATAGCCTTTAGCATCAGGTTGTCTATTCCATCATCGCCTGGTGCTTTTCCATTAGGGAGTGTGCTGATTGTTCTCCTTATTTCCTCATTGCTTAGGTCTGGCTCGTTGTTTAGTCCTGTGTTGTCTCTCTGATAGGTGATTGCTGTTTGCAGTGGGAACAGTTCTTTTAGTATCGAGGTAGCTATGTTATAGTCATTTCCTTGTAGTGTTGTATTGGTGAACAGTGAAGATGGTGAGGTCTTATTTTTAAATGTTGCCTTGTAAATTTTTCCATAAGGGTTTACAGCTGAAGAGCAAACATTTCTCCAGCATGACCTCTTTGCTTTCCTTATATCTTTTATATACGTAGCTTTTAGTTTTTTATAATTTAGGATGAGAGTTGGTTTTTCTGCTATGCTGGCCTTTTGTAGCTTCTTTCTGTTGCTATTTAGCTCTTTTTTCCTGTCCTCTAGTAATGGTGTCCACCAGTTGGGTAGTGTGTTTTGTTTCCATTTAATTTTTTTATAGGCGTTGCTGCAGCTACTTATTATTTGTCTTTGGAGTGTTTCGGTGGCATCATCAAGTTGTTCTGTTGTTATTACGCTATTGAATTTTTCTATCAGAGACTGGACTTGAGGTCTTAGATTATCCGTAAATTTTTTGTGGTTGCCATATTTGGTTTTATATCTGTTGATTGGGATCATTCCCAGTGGTGAGTTTAAGGTTATAAGAATGTATTTATGATCGCTTAGCGACTCAGTGTCTAGAACTTCCCAATTACATTTAACTGATAGTTGAGCCTTTGAAACCATTGTAATGTCCGGCCATCCTTCATACGTTGTTGTCTTGAAGGTTGGAGGGGCACCAGCTGTATTTAGAATATGTAGATTGTTTGCTGTTATAAAGTCGAGTAATTTCTCTCCTCTTTGGTTATTATCATTATAACCCCATAATATATGATGAGCATTTAAATCGGCCCCTATGAGGATATTCTCAGTTCCGAGTTCTTGTATGCTGGATTCAATATCTTGAAGGATGTTGGATAGACTAATATTACTGTTGTCGTTATTTCTGTTCCTATGATTCGGAGGGGCACAGTACGCAGATATGATCGTGAGGGGTTTATTATTAATTGAGAATTTGACTGTTATTGTGTTTTCAGATTGTTTTAGAAAAATGGAGGTTAAATTTTTAGTTGAAATAATACCTGCCTTTCCGTTAGTTGAAATCCAGTAGCTCCAGGATTTAGGGATTCCTAGGATTTTCGAAAGGTAGGTCGTAGAGATATGTGGTTTCACTGTTTTTTTTTATTCATCAAACTTTTCCGAACACCGTCCCAAATACCTTAACTTTGCAATTCTAGTTCAGGGTCACTTTGGCTTTGCGAGAAGAAAGCGCTTTTCGTTTAGAAGAAAACCAGTGCCAACATTCCCAGCCTCTACTGAACATGTGGATCATATTGAACAACTGGAGATATAAGGGGTGATCAAGTGAAAAGGTACGAAAAGACGTAAAAACGTAATAGTTGAATTAATTTGCATATTGTGCCATGCGAGAACGTAGCGAGGCATTTCGGGATGTGTTTGGAGTGTCTGACTGGGATCTGAGCATGCGCGTGCGCAGGAGAGAGCAGAGGCTGTTATCAAAAGCGGCGTCCAAATGATGCGGCAGTCCGTATGAGGACAGGATGTCGTTCGCGTTGTAAAATTCGATGATTGAGGAGCAGCGAGGTATTATCCTATTTCTGACAGTGGAAAGTGAGAAACCAGTGGAAGCATGCATCGTCACCTCCCCCTAAAAAGGTCAAAGGGAAGTTGTTTTAAGGAAAGGTCAGCAGGAAAGGTGTTGCTCACCGTCTTTTTTGACGTTCAAGGTCCGATACTTGTGGAATTCCTCGAGTACAGAAAAACCATAAACTCCGATGTGTACTGTGAGACACTCCGACGTCTACACAGGTCAATCAAGAACAGAAGACCGGGGCTGCTCACAAAGCGTGTGGTTCTGCTACCTGATAACGCGCGTCCACACATGGAACTGGCCAAGATTAAGTGGGAGACGTTGGACCATCCGACCTACAGTTCGGACACGTCGCCCTGTGATTTCCATATGTTTGGTCCACTGAAGAAACACCTGAAAGGGAAGCGCTTTAACTCAAGGACGCTGTGAAGCACTGGATCTCGTCACGGCCACAGGAATTCTGGGAACAAAGAATCCTGCGGCTTATTCATCAGTGGGATCTTTGTGCTCAAGCCTATGGTGTTTATTTTGAATAGTCTACATTTGTACCTACTGTGTCGTTTTGTACCTTTTCATTTGATCACCCCTTATAGATACTGAACAAGGCATAGTGGTCAGTCTAGCAGACAACGGCCGTCGTAATGCATTATAGCATCCATCGCATAATTGCGGGAGAACTTTTAATAGATAGTGGGTCGTATTCATGTGTCGCAACAGAGAAAACCTGGAAACTGACCAGGACACTCCCCGAATAACGTGCATGCAGAAAACTGAAGAGCAACATCTATATCATGTAATTCAACTGTTAAGTTCTAGCCTGGGACCTTAAGGCTGTGTCTTATCATTAGGTTACAATGAACTTTAGATTTGGATATTGCGTTTCGGGTTGAACCCTTGGGAGTTCTCCGGGTTACCTCCTTCTGACTTGTGAATATGACCCACTATTGATTCCTTGTCCTTCCAAAAGGTTGCATGTAGGGTATGGTGAGCCATAAAGCAACCAAGCTCCTTTGATTTTGTACTTAACTTTCATTTTGTGTTATAACATTTTTGTGGTAACCTTGTCACTGATACACTTCTCTCAATCAATACCTTGACGTTGGACTTTGACAAACGAATGCCGGTCTTCAGGTTAAGGATGTCCGCTCCAAAACCTTAATGCGCACACCTGCAATATTAATATTAAAAATAGATTGTATTTTAATTATCCCATACAGTAGAATCTCACTAATCCGGATTAATCAGGGCTCCGGGATGTCCGAATTAATGAAAGGATGGATAAACAAAATAACTTATAAATTGAGCCAAAATATAAACAAACGGTAAAAGTTACCGGATCCGTACGCGATTGGCGCGATTTCAAATTTTGGCCCCAAGCGCTCTACAGCTCTGTCGCCAACCTAAATTACGTCACTACGCGCGATAGATGTCTACCAATGACGATCGCGTTCGAACTTCAGCTTTGAAATCGCGCGTTTTTTCGAATTCCAAATATTAAAAAGTTGAATCTTTCATTATAATTAAATACTGTAGAAATTTTAAAATTTTAATAAATAGAAACGAAATTTTTAAAAGTCGATTTATAAATATACCGAGCAATGGCGTCCACCTTAAAAAAACATCAGTGTAGCGCTACCTACTGCAGTGCCAAACGGGCAATAAAACTAAATTTCGAACGTTAACAAATTTCACTTTTTGTTTAAACTCGAATTTTAATATACCGAGCTATGGCACCCACATTAAAGAAATTTCAGTACGCGGCACATTCTAACACTAACATGCAATACACACAACTTAAATATTCATATACTTACTTTCTTATTACCATCACGCTCTAAAATTAAAAAAAAAAAAAAAAAAAAAAAAAAAAAAAAAAAACGTAAGTTTAATACATTCTCATCCATAGTTAATTTTCGCTAGCAACACACAAACTCCAAAATTCGAATATCGAAACTCAATTATTAAATATTATTCTGTAATAGTTTCAAGGGTTACATACAAAACGCGCATGTCACGCGATCATGTTACCTAATAAACGAAAACACGTCATACATACGTAATCCGAACCGTTAAACCAGTTTGACGAACTTATCGCACCACTTTATCGCCTGCTTGGCGCATTTTACCCTCTGTACGGATCTCTTCACTTTAGCGAAACAAACTATTGTACACAGTAAAAATTGTATTTTGAACTCACTATATAACTATGTAAAAGCTATGAAATATGTATGTAACTATGAAATATAAAACTGTGTAAAAGAGAAAACTAAGTTTAGTTAGTACATATATCATTACATACTATATTTAATATATTAGGTTGGTGCGTATGAAATGTCAGATTCTTAAGTGATTGTATAAAACTGCATATCTTTCTTCAAAAGCTGTTTATTCAATCAAAGTATGCTCCATTCGCTTCAATACACTTCTCCCAACGAGATTTTAAAGCGTAGATGCCTGTCTTAAAAAATTTTGGTCTTTAGAATTAATAAACTCTGATATCGAGTTTTTTAGACTGTCTTCATTTTCATAGTGTTTGCCCCTTAAAAACAGCTCTAAATGCTTGAAAAAATGAAAATCGGTCGGCGAGAGATCCGGTGAATAGGGTGGATGCTGCAATGATGAGCATACGTTTAACCGATCCAGCTTATTTCGCTCTGTCAGTGCGTGCGGTACCCACTTGTCCATCTTCTTAACCTTGCCAATCTCAGAAAGGTGTCTCAATATCGTTGTATGGTCAACTTTCATCCTGATAGCAAGTTCCCTCGTGGATACGGCTGGATCCGCTTCCACTAGAGCCTTCAGGTCATCATTCTTCACAGAAGTTTTGGGTCTTCCGCGCGGCTCATTTTGCAGTGAAAAATCGCCAGTCCGAAATTTTTCGAACCAACGCTGCACTTTCCGATCGTTAACCGTATTCTCCCCAAACGCTTGGTTTATGTTGCGTGCAGCTTTTGCAGCACTATTACCAAGTTTGTACTCATATAAGAAAATGACGCGAATGTCGGCAGAATTCATATCGGCAATAAACTCAAAAGAAATAAAAAAGGGAAGACCTTCGAGAAAACCTATTTTGCTGAAATGAGTCTCTGGCAATGGACAATACGAGTATGAATGAGGTTATGCCAAATACAAAAGTATAACGAAAACAGGGAGGAAAACGTCCGCATGTAAAGAGAATCCGACATTTCATACGCACCAACCTAATAGCTTTCATCTGATGTTACAACAAACAACAGATGGAAAACCACTGTGAACGCGATGTGGTCCAGAATCATTCTTCACTCGACATGCTCATTGGTTTGAAGAAGCTTCTGTTGTCTTCTTTCTTGAACAAACTGAGAGGCAAAGGATCCAACCTCAACAACACTCAAGTTTCAGGAGAAATACTTTATTGCGCTAACTTGCCTTATATTTAGACAGTATGCGCATGCACATTTGAATGACTGCCCGGATCGAGAGATGTCCGCTTTAATACGGTCTGAATTAATGAGGGTTTACTGTAATTTATTTTAAAATGCATGTTTACTTTTTCATTTAAAAATAAAGATGAATAGAAAAGCATCCAAAAATAAAAAAAATTGTTGAAGCAAAAAAAGGAAGCTACTTCAATTGTTAAAGAAATCTAGAATATTTAGGAAAGTTTCAACAGAAATTCTCTTTGCAACAAATAGTGTCTTAGAAAACATTTATGTAATTCAATAAATTGTAATTCAGTTTTGTACTTATCTGCATCCAACTGTAATCTGAAATTAAAATGAGTGTTAATGAAAGATGTTATATATTGGATAAAAATGTGCCAATATGAAAAATTAAATTCAATGGCTTTTACGAAAATAGAGATTTTAAAAGTGAATTGTTGTAAAAGTATATTTTGAAGACATTTCATTTTAGAAATGATTACATATGTTGTACAGGATAATTTCATAAACCATATAATTTATGTAGTGAAATTAAATCATAACAGAGATATTTTGTTATGAAATAATAAAAGTTTAAATTGATCACATTAATATTGATATTTTTACAGCATGCATAATATAGAAAGATGCACACATCTCTCTTACTATAAATATTCTTCACACTATAAGACAAAGCTTGCAACAACAATATCGTTAAGTCTACTTTTGTACCTTTATGATGCTAACTAAATAATATGTCAATAAATGTTGATGTTAACAAATTTACATATAACGATTTATATGACTTTGTGTCTTTATTTTAGTGACATAGATACCGTTCTGAGAGTAAATATGGGCCATCACTGATTAATCGTTGCATCGCCATCTTAGGAGTGCGAGGTCTTGAACTTAGTCATAGCCATTGTTGAGTGGAGATAAGTACTACTGCTGTAACCAATCTCATCAACGTTCAGTTCGAGTCAGACCGCTCACTGTTTAAGTAGGAGTGTGCGGCTGCTTGTTGAAAGTTATCCTTTTTCACCTGCCGTCGGCATGGAGCTCTCTCCGATTGAGGAACAGAGCTAGAGAGTGAACGGAAATTTTTATGTTGAAGTTTTGACACGTCTCAGATCTCGTGTGGCCCAAGTTCGACCGGATTTGGCAAAAGGGGGCAGGTGGATGCTTCATCACGACAATGCGCCCGCTCACACGTCGCTCGTTGTGCGTGAATTTTTGGCCCGAAGCTCAATCGCCGTTACAGACCACCCGCCATATTCACCCGATTTAGCCCCTTGTGACTTCTTCTTGTTCCCGAAATGCAAAATGGTGCTTCGGGGGCGGCACTTGGGAGATGTGGAAGACATCTAGACAGAAACGACACGGCAACTGAACAGCATCACAATTGAAGACTTTCAGCAATGTTATCAACAGTGGAAACGGCGTTGGCAGAAGTGTATCTCGTCTCAGGGTGAGTACTTTGAAGGAGACCATATTGTAATACCTGAATAATTGTAAAATAAAGTTATTATTCAACTTTTATACGTATTTTCCTGACAAACCTCGTATGTGAATACCACTTTTAACTCTTAATAATTAACTTCGACAGACGTACTTGAAGAAGCGCAATATCCATCTTCCGCTGTTCGACAGTGGCAAAAAGTGTTTGTGCGGAATTTTCCAGGTTTCCTCCCTTGAAACACGTAATCACACAAGCTACAATCTATGAAAAATCTCAACAAACATTAAGCAATGGTTGCTTAAAAGAGTTTTATAATAAATTTCAATTTAGTCCATTCAGTAAATTTATTTTCAAATTACATTTTAAAAATGGTTTTTGAGAAGAAAGAAAGCTCTACCATTTGATTAGGCCTGCAAAGTTTTTCAACTTGGAGCTTGAATATTTTGAAATTTACAGTAATCCCTCTTACAGCGCGGCATGTTAGCTCCACGTCATAGGAAAACGAGTTGTACGAGCAATCTCGTAAAACGATCTCGTATGAACCCCTATCATGTGTTATGTACAAATGATTCACGTTTGGCTTTTCTCGTTAAAGGAAGGTTGAAATCGAATATTAAGGAAAAACTGCGTTACGCTCAAAATTAAAGCGTTTTACTAAAATCAAATTAAGAACATTTTAAATAAAAATCTTATACAAAAATAAATAAAAAAAGTTAATTTGAAATAAATCAGTTAGTTTTAAAAGCCATCTTATCATTTGTTCATTCGCTGTAGGAGTTATCTGAAATAACATTCCATCGGCATCTATTTTTAGCAGAATGTTCAAAGGTCAGTAATATAATTTAATTTTGTAACAATGACACAATGTGCTGACAAAACAGATTCCTCAACAAATGAACACCCAGATTGTATTTCTGTATGTTTATTTGTTGCAGAAAGTGCATGAGAAAATTTCCCTTCCTTTCCAAAATTTCACAATATTATTTTTCGAAAAACAGAGAATATACAATGAGCCTTACTTAAAACTGTTTAACTTCCACTTTACAGACTCCGAATAATTTGACAAATAGACATTTTAAAGCAATATAAGGTTTATTCAGGAAGAAGATACCGAAAGTGCATCTCTACTATCAACCGCTAACTCGCTTTTATGGAAATATCATTAATTTTGAGAGAGTTTCAGAATTAAAGACAACTTGCAAAAGAAAACCTTTTGCCTAAACTTCGTTTAAAAAACTTGCCTAAGTTTGAAACATCATTGCTGTCATAATGAGGTATTAATGCATCAAAATTTTTTTTCTTTTCAATTCTTAGCTTGACATCGATCCCTCGTAAGAGAGCATTTAGAGCTTTCATTATTTTTATCTCCTTAATTATCTTGTCTCCTTCAGATAAGGAAGAGTCATGACTCTATTCCTACCATTTCTCCGCTTCCAAACAAGATTTCTTCTGCTTCACAGGTGAGGTAGACACGGTTTATCAGATGTCAGAGGGCATGAACTTGGGAATGAGGGAGTGACGAAGAATTACTGCGGGGGAAGAAGAATCTCCCGACATCGTCTGGAGGAAAATCAATTCATTACGACTGCAGGCAACTATTTTTTATGACAAAAAAATGCAATGGAAAAAAGAAGTTTTTTGCGGGAAACGCTTTGGGTATTTCAACATCTGCAAATGATGATGATACCATTAAGAAAAGAATGATGAAGTATTGTTTTCAGAAAAGGTAATTCTTTATTTATCGATTTGATTATTAGGAACATTTCAAACATGCGAATTTTAGTAATTTGAATAAAATGTGTGTTAACAGAAATATATTAAAGAAGTATTTTACTTAGGAAGAAGTTATATTTCCTTTTTTCATGTAAATATATTATGAAGTGATTATATACATACATACTTTTTCTTTCTTTTTTAAACAATTTATGCTTGTTAATTTTTATGATATTAAAAAAGCAATCTAAAACATTGTCTGTTTCCCTTAGGAACTGCTTAACTCAATTTATCTAGACACAGGTTATAAGAATTGCTTAAGTGATTCCTCTTTAAAATGTTGCTCCTTAAAATGCTTGCTAATATGTATACTAATGTGGTTAAAGCTATTTAGTAGTATTCTTTTCCTTCAAAACGTAAAATGTACACAAAAACTAGAGACATTTTTTTTAAAGCAGAATCACCAAAATGCTTGTATAATTTCGATCAAAACCATCGTAGAAAACGAGGGAAAAAAAGAAGGATAAGAAATTAAAATATAATATCGATGTTGGTTGGGGAGCACACATTTGGAAAGAAATGCTAACAACTTCATGTTTTCAATGAAAAAATGCAAAATAAATGTTAAAAAATATTAGAAAAAGTTTTACCTTCTAACAGAAAATGTTTTAGAATTTTACTATAAACAATGATATATTTTGAAAGTTAACTTATACAGCAATAGTATTTAAAGGAATAATACTGCTAAGATATTAAATTATCGTATTTATATAGAAAATAGATTTAAAAATATGAAAAATATTCAATCGTGTGCTCGATAATCCTCAATTATTTACTCTAAATAAAGATAGCAAATGTTATAAATTATTTTTCCTTATTATTATTCAAATTATGACGGCATATTATAACACTTATGTATGAGCAGAGGAAGTTTAATCTTCCATTGAATCCTATAACACTGAATATGAGTAAGCAGAAGCATCTATTATTCATTTCATAATAACGAATAATTAATTTTGTATTTTACTAATTTTCACTTAAAATTTATGAACATATGCTATGGTTTTTTGCCATTATTTTGCACGTCCATTTGACATTTGCTTATAGCGCATGAATTTTCCATTGATTTTCTACTATATTTGAAACGTGGACATAAGTTTGCTCCCTAACATGGCTTTCTTCTAACATCCGAAATTAAAATGAAGGAAATTCTTCCGGATATTATTTAAGTTTTTGGATGTAATACACACACTTGGATTGTAAAAAGAACAGGACTTAGTTCTTGATGAAATCATGGTGATAAAATCTTAACACTTTTCTGTTTGTGCAAAATGTTCCTTATTATTATTATCAGGAAAGTTTTATCTTGAATTTTTATATCTTTGTGCTGGATCCAAAAGAAAAAGCTTTTTTACCCTCAAGTGTTCAGGGAATCGTTTATGGGTATTAATGAGAATTAATCCATTTGCATGCTTATTCGAATTAGGATTAAACCCAATTTAGTTTTTTTTATTCATGTTTATAAAGTGTGATTATTAAATTTCTTTTAATATGGTTTATAAAATTGATCTAACATTTTATAAATTGTGGTAATTCGTTAACGTTCTCGTTTTGCATTTAATATTTATACTAATTACTAAAATTATTTTCAAATTTAGAATATTAGGCCAAACTGAATAAGTGTGTTATATATTATATATATCATTAAATGAATTCGAAAATCTATTTGTAGCAATTTTGATTAATGGATTCAATAATATCTGATTTTACTTATGTTTTTAAAATTAAACTCATATTATTTATTTACATTAATAGCATTAAAATCTTTAATTCTCTTAATACTCTAATAATTAATATTGGAGATGTTTTTATTTATTAAATTAATTATTTAGTTTTAAGTCAAGTGAAGGGAAGACTCTTCTTAATATTCATTTACCAAAATCAAAATGCTCTTAGAGTGGTTTATTATTAAACTCCCTTTATAACATGGCTTCCTGAATTGACCACGATCTTTTTTTTAACAAATAAGAGGATTGAAAACGAGAGAAAATCTAATTCAACACATTTACATTGCCAATCATCTATTTTTTCCCTTTAGATTTTTTTTTTTCATATTTCTACTCTCATATTTTTCAAATGAAATTTCATTATTATTTTTCTGAGTTCGTATCACTTTATTAAATTTCAAATTTATTAAAATGTAAGTTCCAGCATTATTTTTCTATTTATTTGTTATCGCAATGAAATCAATAAAAGGCGATTGTATTTAAGAAATAAATTACTGGGCTTAAGTTATGTCTTTACTTTATTACCATATGTGTATATAAACATTTCCCTTAAAATATTTCGCTAATGTGTCAATGTTGGGATAAATGATTAGGTGTAGCTCAATTTTATCTTTAATTTACTTCGCACAATAATGTATTGACAAAGTTTTCACACATCAGGGAGTGAAAATGAGCATTTACATACCTTTCATTTCAAAAGTAAAATATTTGCTTTATTTCTGTAATGTTTATTTTCTACTTTAGAGCTGTATGAACATTAATTAGTGTTAGGTTAGGTTATTATTACATGTTTGTGGCTCCTTTTTTGGGCAAATAAAGTCTATAAGCATTTTCAAATGCCATATAATTTTAAATCACGATCAGGTAGACACCAAAAATAGCACTTTTCTCTACATGCAGGGTCACTCCATGGCAAGACGTTGCATGACATTATAGAGCCTGATATATGCATTAGCCATCTCAGAAAAAGGTCTTTGGTTGGATTAGACACTGAACCTCCTTATCATGAAAGCGATGTTCTTTCCCACTGGTTATCGCAAGCTCAATATTAAAAACTGCTCTTGAAATTTAACACGCACAATTATTTGAGTTACCTTTTACATATTTTTGCTGACCACATCCTCAAAGTACTTCCAGCAATTTTTAATTTTAGAACACATTCAAGTGACGAGGTTGACATCTCAGATGACACCTCACACTCAAAACTTCCACACTTCACCGAAGGAAGTACATCAAACTTTATGGAAGATTAAATTGTGTTGTCATTCTTTGCACAGCGGTCTTTAGCTGGGACAGATATTGAACCAGATACCTTCGAAGTACAAGGATTTTTTCCTTCCATATGGACAACTTGGAGAAAACTGCATAAATATAGAAACCTTAAATAGATAAAATATCAGCCGTTATTATAATTGTGGATGTATCAAGGACCTTTTAAAGTTTGATACTAATATGAAATTAATAGAGTTCAACAACAAAGATTCTGTCTATTTTAGTAGCTTCCATGTAAATAAAAAAATAGAATTCAAATTTTATGGAAATATGTCAAAATTACAAATGAAGTGGAAGTTTTAGACATCTGTTCAGCTATACTTGATGTAAATATAGGAATTCGTATAATCTGATGCAAATTAGGGAAATGATTCATACTGAATCGTGCGAGAAAATTCATTGTAATGATGGGGGCTCAGAAAAACTTGTGGGTAGTATAACTTTTTGGGGGTGCACTTATTTTCGTGCAAGGTATTTTTTTAACAGGACAATATTCAACTGCATTTAATTAGACGACTACATGAATGCTTGAGTAGAGGAAAAATGAGAGTTAAGCATCACTCGGATTACGGATTAGTTGAGTCACCTCCACATTGATAATTTCAGCAACACTCGGATTACGGATTAGGTGAGTCACCTCCGCACTGATAACCACTTCACACACTCCACACGATAAATGGTATGAATGACAAGATAAGGAACTTAAAAAATTTAGTCTGAGAAAATAGTGCCGCCATCTATTGGAGTGAATTTTTCCTTAAATCTTTGGGATTATAGATACTTTTAAGAGACATGGAATTTTTTTCTAAACTTAAAATTATTTAGAGGTATCGAGGACCTTTTAAATAATTTGAGAACTTTTAAGAGGTTGAAATTTTCAATTTCATATGTTAAAAAATCAGTGTTAGTGAATAATAATGTTGCTCTGTTTCCGTACATTTTCTTGATATGATGGTATTGAAATTTATACATAAGCACTTTACTCATTTCTAAAATAACAAAACCAACATATGTGGGGTGATTCAAAACTATGGAAGATTTCACCCGCTCTACTCCCACAAGATCTTCTGAAAAAATTTCAAAATTACGAAAGCTGGGTGCTGCTACCAACTTCTTTGCTCTTTTTTCACTATTTACAAGCTGTACATCTCTACGTTTCCTTAAATTCTCCATAGTCTTACCATACGCCGAGTTGTTTATCAACTTGAAAAAATCCTTTTCAAAGGCAGATGAGGCGTTTTTTCTGTTTTCAGTGTTAAACTCAATGTACGGCTTCAACCAAGCTTTATGAAGAAATTTGAGAACTTTATGCACCTTCACTAGCTGCAAGCCTAGTGAAAGATACAATTGAAGATTTTTATAATAAGTGATATAATTACTTTTATCTTTTAAATTTGGAATTAGTTTCTCACACTCATGAAACTTTTGATTTTGGAGAGAATTCATCATTTCTACAGCAGCTGGTGGTAATATATTTTCAGTTATTTTCATCTTTTCAGGGGCAAGTGGGTTATCATTGTGAAGATCATGTAGCTCCTTCGGATACTTGATGTCTACCTCAAGTATATATCCTTCCTCACTATCTTGTGGAATTCCTAATATCCAGTTCGTACTCACTTAATCTGGAGAGAACCATTCCAATTTTCCATACGGTAGAGCTTGACTCATTGCCCATCTGTATAAGTTATTAGAATCTAAGTACATAATGTACTTTGATGATGCCAGTGGATTATATTTTGGTAAATATTTATTATTAGCAACAGCATGTCTCTTGCAAATAACGGATATTCCACCACGAATACCACTTTCGACAAACAATTGCATGTCAATACCCGTTATTAGTTCTAAGAGCTTCAGACATGCCTGCCATGCCAGAACAGGTGCAGTGAGGAGATGAGCAGGATCTATTTCATAATACTTGAGGTATAGTTTCCCAAAATTCTCAAAAACATCTGATAATAGTAGAACATTATTAGTGACGTAAAGGTCGTCATAATTTCCCAAATCGCGTATTTGAAATATTGACCACACTTTTTTTGCGTGTTCATAATCTTCTTCAGTGATATTTTCATCTGTTAAGGAACTGCCAAAGGCTATGATTGGTGGTAGAGAGGTCTCTGAAAATTTTATGGAACTATTCATATATTCATATGGATAGACCCCTTTCCGAAGAAGCAACAGAATTTTATCTGTTGGCATATTCTCAGCTAAAATGTTAAAGTCTGATTCGATTATATTTGCAACCAATTTTTCCAGGGAGACCGGTAAAAACTGTAAACTATCAATGAACTGAATCATAACTTCAAACTTATCACTCTCGGGCTTGGATATTGAGAAAGTAATATATTTTTCCATATTACTTGCAATCACTTCATAAGTACAGTCTTTGAAAATACCCAGTGTTTTAATAATGTGATGAGAATCGTAATTTTTTTTATTATGAAATACCACATGAATTATTTTTCGCATTCTATACTGTAAATTATAAAAGTTGTGAACAGTGCCTCTATATTGACCGGTTATATGGTCATGATCACGAACTCTATCTTTCCTCAAGAGTTTCTTGCATATTTTGCACATTGAAAATCTGTTTCCTGTTGAGAAGATAGAATCATTGGAACAACATTTAAAAATGTCTTTGTTATTTCATCTTTCTCCTCAGGGATTCTTTGAACAAAGTGAGTGGCAGCATTAGATCCTCGATAGACAACAGGTGTCTTCACACTCTTCCCATCTGACCAATAACAACGTACGCATATCCACATGCTTCGTGAAAAGCTACTTTCTCCGTGAAAGCGTTTTGACTGCAAGGTTCTGCTGAAGGAATTGGAATAATGAGTGACTCAAAGTCCGCATAGATCACACATGGCACAATATGTTGGTAATTAATATTTTTAAACTCCAGGATGTTATTCTTTGGTCTCGCATCTTGATGTGTTGAGGGGTCACATCATTATAAGGTGCTCTTTTAAACTTCCTTCCTTACAAAACCTATGGAGACATCTATAGCAGTTAATGTGTTTTACCATCACGTTTCGTAACATCTCCCATCAATCTTGAAAAGCTTCGTGTCAAGCAATAGTGTTGTATACCATCCTCGTTCGATATGAGAAGCAAATTTATACATTCTCTTTCCTCGTGAGTAGAGATGTAAATGGGAAAAAAATTCGTCTTCATAACCAAAAACGTTGATACGAATATTATTAAGTTTCTCAATGATGGAGATTTTACTCCCGGGAACATTACACGACACATCACCCAATTTAATGTCACCTTCGTACGGTAAATAATGGCTGACACGATTAGGATTATTATTTTTATCAATGTTTAGCTTGTGTACAAGAATGGACCACAGAAGACATTTTTGACCATTATTATGAACATTTAAAATTGCTTTTTTATCTACCAGTTTCTTTGGTAAGGGAATGTACGAGCTTGCAGCGAGAGGTTGGTATTTTGCACAACATAATTCAATGTGATTAACTTTTTCTAGGGTCCACCCAGATCCAAACTTTGTATACTGCTCAAAAGATTTATTTATTTTCAAAAAAGCTTTCCCCAAGTTTTCTTCAATCGTGTCTTCTACGAGCAGAATAATATAGTCAGATCGGATATAAGGACTTACATGATCTAAATCTCCAGCTTGTGTTGTATGTACCATTGTAACTTTCATATTGACATTCCATTTAACGCTAGATTTTCTTTCAAGCTCTTCAGCTTATTTTTCTTTAATTAATGGACCTGTATCATTATAAAATTTAAGCATATCACGTTGATTAACGTCATTGGGCAAAAGTGTGTGTGTGCTAAATGCGTCAAGGGCATTGTTTTTATAAGGTTTCTTCCTTTTAGGATGGGGCTTCTCTTTACCGGGTGAACATGACTCATCAAATCAGATTTTCTTCTGAACACTTGTGCGCAGGATTCACATTTATGTGTTTTAGGAGTTCTGTTGTGTGACAATATATGGTGATTCAAGTCACTTCTCCTTAAAAAGGCTTTTGTACGTATATTACATAGGAAAGATTTTTCTCCCGTGTGAATTTTCATGTGAAGTTTTGTTTTAGGGTGAAAGTCTTTCTACAGATTTGACAAACCTGCAAAATCATCATTTATCTCGAATGAATATTTAGATCTAAGACTTTTTTTACTTATATATGGATACAAAAATACTAAAAATCGAATGAATAGAAATAAACGCTATTAAAGATTATGTTCACAAAATTCGTTAAAAGAATAGTATTAATTACTGAGAAGATTGAATTAAAAATAATATTTTTAATTTTTTATATATTATAATGGATATTTGGAAAATATAACTCTTTATTATTAAGCATCATTCTATATTAAAAATATGTGCTAAATAAAATTACATGTAAAAAAAAATGTTTATCTATAAACATTTTCTTATCAACATAATAACTATTTGTAAGTCAAATCTCTAAACATATAAGTCATATTAATGTCATGATTTTTAAACGGCAAAGAAAATTTTCTTTAGAAAGATATTTTTATTTCGCTGTACAATATTTTGATTAATGAATTACTATGTTTAATTTTTTTTAAAATAAATAAAGGAATTATATTATTAATTTAAATGAAGGAATTCCCCTATTATTTAAAAAAATTATGCAAAATATAATAACGGTAACCATAAAACTGTATGTTTAAAATATTTAAGCATACTAATAATATTTTTACTGAAAAATACATTCCATTTCTTATAAACTAATAATTTACATGAAAAATCATGGATTAATCGAATTGAAATACATTTTTGATCTACATAATCTTTTTCAAAGGTATAATATTTTATATACTGAATGTGTAACAATTTTAATTCTATTTCCATACATTATTTTACAGTTATTTTGTACTATATTTGATAGATTGGAAAATTAATAAATTGTGACCTACATACTAAAGTGAATAAATTAACAACACATAGAATTACAATATGAAAATTAAAAATTGTACTTTAAAAATTACTTACATTTGGATGAGTTATTTCATAACTTGGTCCAGGCTGCACCACTAGCAGACTGCTAGAGATAGGTTGCGGAGCTGGAGTTAAAACTATGGGAGAAGTATTAATGTCCCAATCAGGTTGGGTATTAGCCCGCTCATCAACTAATTCAGCAGCATCTATTTAGTTCGTCATGAGGTATACCAAAATCGATGAACTAGAAAAACAAATAAAATTTACTTTTTAGTCATAAAAAGTTTCAATACATTTATTGTAATTAGCTTTGAATTTTCTACGATTCTGCTTTTGTTAAAAACTTATGAGTTCAATTCTTCTAAGTTTCATTTTAATTATCAAAGTTATAAATTAATTTTTTTAAGAAAGTTTAAGTTCATATTACACATTAATTCTTATAAATGTTAAACATAGTATTATAAAATAACTTACTTCCTCATCCGAATCAAAATTGAAGGCTTGTCTTGAAACTGGCTTTTGAGTATTTTGCTGATTAGAACCCATTTTACAATGGCAGGTGAGTAGGAAAATTGAAGAAACTTCTCAATCGGAACAGTACGCATGAAAAAATGTTATATTTTTAAAAACTATACCTTTTAATACATACGAAAACATAAGTGTAAGTGTTGCCAATCTCTTTTTACAAATATCTTCCAAGCAATCAGAATTTTAAAAATTGATATTCAATCTTTTAATAATAATTCTAATCGTCCTTTCATAAAACAAAATTATTTACAAAAAAAAAAAAAACTTCAACTGATTCAGTATTTGAGTAAAATAAATGTGTTATTCATTACTTATTTACAAGACTTCATTAAATGCTATCATAGACTTTTAGGAACATTGCCTTTTGAACAACAGGATATTTTAATCGACAAGCTAACTTTTTGCATAGAAAATGAATTACGCAGTATTTTTAAAAGCATTTTTAATTGTAATGGATGTATTATAGATCATCCTAGTCAAACACAACACGTGCTTAACAGAATCAAATTTAGAAAAATATCAGTCTCTAGGATCTCATGTGCTATTATTAGTTAATATGGAAACAGTAGCATCTAATTTTGTAAATTCCGTTGATTTTATTAGTGAAACTTTCATAAATAATGTCTCTGTTGAACTTATTCAAGATGTACTTTTTAAAGCTCTGCATTAAATATAAGAATATATACAAGTGTTTTTCATTATTTTAAAAATTTGTCTTTTTTGAGAAATAATACACGCTTATGAAATAAATTTCTTCTTTTGTTAAAAATATGAAATGTTTTTATTAACTTAACTTTTTAAATGTCCTTTAATTTTAAATTTTGAAATATGTAAAAACAAACACACACACACGCACGCACACACACACACGCACATGCACACACACGCACATGCACACACACGCACGCACACACGCACATGCACACACACGCACACGTACACACACGCATATGCACACACACGCACATGCACACGCACACACACGAACACGCACGCACACGAACACGCACACACACGAACACGCACACACACGAACACGCACACACACGAACACGCACACACACGAACACGCACACACACGAACACGCTTAAAATTATATTCATTTCGGCTTTAAGTAATGAAAAATGGTAGATATAAGAACATAAAAATGAGACATAATTTTTAGAAGTTCAATTTATTAGAATTTTTCCCAAGTCTTTACAGGTATTACATTGGAATTTTTTTCAATTTTAATATTAGGTGACTTAACAGTAACAGGTAAATTCAAGTACTTATTTCTTACAAATTGTTTCGATATATTCATTTCACTCAAAGCTGATAAAAAAATGATTTTAGCAGGAATATTGGCATTCTTCTTATCAGTAAAAGTAAAGTTAAACATGTCCGCAATATTGGAATGTGGTATTTTCTCTCCATGATAACTGATTTCACCTTTATCATTCCAATTTATAACATAAGGTTGACTTTTAAGAACAGAAAGAGCTGCCTCTGCCTTTCTTTTCAAATTTGGAGCTACGCTGTTTAAAATAATTGCATCATAATTATTTTGAGACTGTTCTTTTTTCGGTGGAGTTGATTTTTCTTGAAGAATCAATTCATTATTTTGAGACTCTTCTTGAATATTCGATGAAGATGTTGATTTTTCTCTTAATGAGTTCTTTGATGATTTCACTTCCAAAAATGTATAAGGTTAATTAAATTCTTTTATCTTAATCTTTTTCAGCAAAAGTACATAATAACGATAGACTTTTTCATGCTCTTCTAATGAACTGTTCAAAATCTTCATCAAATCTTTATCTAAATCACTCAGTTGTTTATTGGTAATAGTATTCTTTGACACCAACTCTTCAAGAATTAGAGCATATTTTTTAGTGAACTCCACTGATAAGACTTGTCAACACACTTAGAGCAGCAGGAATCAAAATGTTGAGGAAATCTCCTTTCTGTATAATTAATTTGAGTTTCTTTACAAGTCCAATTTTACGATTCGTCAAAGTTCTCAAGGTTCCTTTGTACTTGGAGAGCGTTCTCTTTTGGTGTTTGGTTAAGGGAATATTACCTCTGAGTGCATTTAAAGAACACTCACATATCGCTTTTATACAGCAATTATCAATTTTTTGCAATAATTGTTTCCTTAATTTTAATGGGCAGAAATTCAAAAACTTCAACTGTCTCAGTTGTTCCTTTGTCAGAGTCATTATGATAAATAAACTTGATGTGAAATGTCTGTCTTTTAAATATGTTTCATTTGATAAACACATATTGTGTTTGATTGGGTAAAATTTGGGTACGTAATCTTAGTTCTTCAGGTGTTTCACTTCTTAGATCAATAAAGAGGTAAGAAAAAGGTTTTTTGTAGCATCTTCGTAAACCTCTTGGAAAAACTTCATATGTCTGGGAAATAATTGTTTTCTTATGTGCGCGATTTGATTGAGGTCTCAACGATTTTTGCATAATAAAAGGTAATGAGCATTCAACGTAATTTCACGCATTTCCTTTCCTTTATGAAAAAAGTTCTGTGTAATAAAAATTACACTTAAATTTAAATGATGACTTCCTTTCGTAAAAATATTTGTTAAGCGCTTATCACCTCCGCATTCGGTCATCAAGTCGTCAATGATAAATAAAGAATGCATCCCTAAGTAATGATGATATCTGGAAGGTAGTCCTTCCACAAAACTCACATCTGGTATTTCATCAAACAAAGACTGATAAATGCTATAGAAATAAACGATTTTGTCGGGGATTATCAAAAACATTTTCTGCTTATGCTTAAGTAAATCTTTTACAAAGAAATATTTACCACAATCTGTGGGGCCTGAAATTAACATAGTGAAAGGGTGTTGTAGCTTTGGGAACTCCATGTTAAATAAAGACAGATAATTAAAGTAAAGAGCATGCTTGAGAACTAAACACTGGGGGTCTTACGTTAGGCTGACCACCTAACTGGGACATAGGCTTCGCACCCCAGGGCCCTCGGTCATGAAAACAGTTATGGGCAAGAACTGTAGGCCTTGGCCCACATGGGCTGTCGTGCCATGGAGTTTAGTTTAATTAAAGTAAAGAGTATAAATACTTTTTTATTGAGATAAAAAAATTAGATCGCACATGAAAATGCTTCCATACAAAGTTATAAACTCGTTTATCATTGGTTATATTTTTTGTTACAAAGGGAGATAAGATTTGCTTCAGTGAATAATCTTTACATATACAATACAAATAACAAATACAAAATGGACCACATAGTATGACTTTGAAGAATAATTGGATTATACTCCACTTTGGAAAATTTCATGGCATTGTTTGATATAGAGCCTTCGTAATATGCAGGAGCATTTCCGTAAGTGTCAAAAACTTCCATGTGATGAGACGAAAGTAAGTAGAAAGCTAACGAATGACTTCCAGGTTCCACCGACGAATCAAAGTTTGCGATGAAGCATGTTGGACCCTGGGGCCTGAGCAGCTACCAGGCGCGTCGGTAAGTGGTGGATCACCGAACGTCCTGTAGGAATGACAGGATAGCCTTGAATATAGAATCAGAGGCCGCGAACCAGCTCCCGTAAACTCTGGTGTTATGCGATCCGTGCCTAGGGCTACTTGGCACCACGGCATTGGTGTCTTAACGGAGCCTCTAGTTGCCTGGCAAACTTCTAGAGTAATTTGCCTTGCCCAGTATCTCAGGCAATGCTGGTTGGACCTATATTACCCGAGCTTAATAATTGCTATCTTGTGGCTGAAAAGACACAAGAAATAACAAACATTTCTGCATCTGCAGGTGATGCCTCTGAAGTAGACTGTGCTGAAAAAGACAAGGGGACTCAGAGGCAGTCTTGTAAAGGGGCAGTAATGAATCCTTCACTTGAGGTAGAAATGACCTCCAAACCATCTTCTGGTGAAAGTCAGGAAGCTATCCCTAGTATGACTGACTCTCTGACCAGATGGGACTGTTTCAGCAAGACCCTATCTGCTGGAAATGTCATACGCAAGAGGAAACGGCAGAGCATTTTATTTATGAATGCGAGGCTCTTGCCCTCCCTAGATTAACCTCGTTAGGCATCATCCATACTAGAGAGTTACACCTAGACTCCATTAAAGGGTTATCGGACTTTATTAATAAAGTGGGTGACCCGAGCAACTGGAACTAGGAAACATTGGGTTTGGAGTTAATGGTACAAAATGCTGATAAAAGCAGAGGTGCCCAATGACATACAAACCCAATTCTAAGAAGAAGAAGAAGAAGCATGTTGGACAGCTGTGTATTCTCATAGGAAAGCGATCCGTTGAAAATATACCTAAAAAGAATTCTCTTGTAAACTTGTCTTGACTTAATATTCTTCGTAGCGGTTCAGTGCTCATGATTAATTGGTGAAATCACACAGCACGTGACGTGATTTGGTAATTTCAATCACGTTTTCAAATTCAACGTAAATTAGCACTGAAATAGTTTTCTCCAACGATTTGGAAAACTTCATTTCCACTCTCAAATTACCTTGACGTTGCAAATTCAGGTGTGGACCATCGCTTAAATCGGCGGAGAGATCAAAGCCAAATAATGTATGTCCATCAGCATATTCTTCTTTCGTTAAGTAAATACCTATTTCCTGATTAAATCCAGAAAATAGAGTGTGATATCCGCGTATATAATTCTTGTTTGCAAAATTTAATTCAAGTGGTTTTCCAGGTACAAGCTCTCCGTCAACATAAATTGATAAATAGTTTATATTGTAATGATCAAACAATAAAGGGTTTAAATAATATTGACCATTCGCAGCTTCATTTTCAAGACAGGCAACGATGACACGTTTAGGCATGTTTCCCAGAAATACATTGTCTTGCATAAAAGACCAACTTCCCTTAGGCATAGAGTAAGTCTTACATATTTCTATTGGGTACTTTTTTCAAAAGTTTTTGCGTGTCCCAGGGAAACGCCTGGACTCACATTGACTTTTCGTATGAAAAGAGA
>JAJQOW010002092.1:0-24977 GCA_037975125.1 Latrodectus hesperus | reverse complement strand
AATATACACACAATCTATAGGAAAACATTGATGCAAAGTAAAATAATGTTCGAAAAAAATCTAAAAAACATACAATAATAAGTAGAAAATTTAGCTAACAAACAGTATTTGTATAAACTTGTAATTGAATACATTCTTTGCACGAGATACATTTACATGGAAAAATGATTAATTTTTACGTGCGAAAAAAAAATTCTTCGCCAGTGTAGCGTCCGAAATAGGATTTGGGAGCAGTTACATCCCGGAGTTGAATGCTAGGTATAACTGAGCTCCCAAAGTAAGTCTGCATATATTTTTCATACAGATGTGGACCAATAATTAAGTTGCTTCCTCTCTTCTAAGAAAAATTATTCAAGTAAGATGAATAGAATTTACAACATGACATAACTATGAATATAAATTGAATATACAGATACATTAAGAAAATATTTATTTACAATTGAACAAGGTATACAACATGTTAATTTATTAAAATATAAAATTCTGTTTCGTTGTATTAAATACAACATTATATATATATATATATATATATATATATATATATATATATATATATATATATATATATATATATATATATATATATATATATATATATATATATATATATATACATACATACATTAAGGATAATTCAGAATCACATAGAAATTGAACTCAAAAATAAAAATTTCGCATGTACAATTATCACACACATCTTGAAGAATAATATGCTAATTATAGGAAACCACCAGATGTCGCCGATAGTACGTCACAATGAAAAGAGTGTAAGAGAGGGGTAAATAAGGAATGACTGCAAAGAAGTAAAATTGTACCGAAGCTCTTTATAAGCCTTTCAGCTCAATAACCACATAGTTATGGCACAAAGGAAGCATTTGGATGATGTTTTACGTGGTAAAATTATCAGCAGTCTGGAATGTATACGTATCCAGCTGGAAGTATCCGAGGTACTTAGAATCGCCCAGAATATCATCTCCAGGTTGTAGAAACGGTTCCAAAATAATGGTAATATGAGTAGACATTACAGCACAAGTCACTCTCGAGTTACAACGCCGAATGAGGACCGGTATTTGGTAGTCACTACTAAAAGAAACAGACAGAGCACAGCATCAGACCTGTCTCATCAGTTCTCTTCAGTACCGGTAAGAAAGTTTGAAGGCAGACCGTGTACAGACGCTTAGGGCACATTGGTCTACATGCTCGTAGGCCTGTCAGATGTGTTCCACTTATTCCACACAGGCGACAGTGAGTTGCAACTCACTGTCCTCTGCGGTTAGCCTGGAGTCATGCATTGTGGACACTGCAACAGTGGTCTTGTGTGATGTTTTCCGACCAGTTCAGGTTTAGTTTTCAGTCTGATTTTCGCTGGACTTTCATATGTAGGGGACTAGGTACCCGTTACCACCAAGAAAACACTATTGAACGACACCGTTACGGTGGTGCAACATTGCTCGTTTGGGGAGGAATCATTCTGGGTTCCAGAACTAACGTGCATGTTCAGAATGTAATCATGACAGGCCACATCTATCAGGGTGTCATTCTGGAACAACATGTACGTTTTTTTCGTAGCGTCATGGGTGCAGAATTTCTGTTTATAGATGACAACGCCCGTCATCTCTATGCAAACAATGTAAACGAATGTCTTCAATCAGAGAATATTTCTCGTATGGACTGGCCAGCATACTGACCGTATTTGAATCCAATAGAGCATATGTGGGACATGCTTGTCCGACGAATTGCAGCCCGTCAACCACCTCCCACATGTCTACCGGAACTTCTGAGAACATTACTTGATGATTGGTGTAATATTCTTCAAGATCAGATCGATAATTTGATACTCAGCCTGTCTAGCGTTGTACGGACTGTATTGCATTGTCTGGGAGGCATACTATGTATTAACTATCATACCAACCATGCTATATTGATTTTTGCAAATAAGTTCTTTTTGAAATTTGTTCGAGGGAGTAAAGATCGCAATTTTTATCAATGATATCAAACATAGCATCTTTTTTCTCTTTACCTTTTGTTTAATAAATAGACTTTATAAATAAGTCACTTTTGTTTTGCTTTTGTTTCATTCTTTTCTGAACTTGCATTATCCTTAATTTATGAACATAAGTGTATATATATGTATATGAACATATGATTCCTTTACCATCGACAGTCTCCAAAAGATAATTTCTGATTATATGCCAATTATAATTAAGGGATGCATTAATATATTTAAAGTTTTTGTACAATTTAATAAGTAGAAGTTGTATTTTTACTGTTTTCTAAATCATGAAGTTGTAACATAACATAACAACACAATTAACAAATGTCGTTCTACGTTAAACAATATTTAATTGATATTAAGTTTATTACAAAGAAATATATTTTTAAGAAACTTTTATAATTTCAGCACTGTTTCACATAAAAAGGAATAGAAAATAAATGATACAAATTCTTGTTAAATTTTAAAATACTTTACAAAGAATCTGAGGTTAACCATTATTCCTTTATGACATTAATTTTATAAATTTTCTTGCTAAGGCATATCATTTATAAAATTCATTTACTTTTTTCAGTGTCGTTGATGAGCCAATATTTTGCATGCAGCATTGCATTCACCAGATTAGTAGAAAAAAATCAAGTAGTCAATTAAGGAAATTATGATACGCTGAAAATTGTGAGTACTTGAGAAAATAGTATCAAATTTCGATTTACTATAAATAATAATTAAATAAAATAAAATCTCTATTGAACTTCAAGAAAATATGCGAGGGAAGTAATATGTCAAGATGGAGTATAAGAAAAGTAATCAAAGTATTTCATTTTGTTTCTCCAAGTGAAGATATTTTTATTCATTTGTAATGTGCACATTTTCACTTTTCATCAAACATGTGAGAATAAGTTTGAATTTCAATTTTATGTGCCGAAGAGAGATTCATTTATTTGCATTGTAGATATGTACGAATGCTGTAATAACCAGTGTTGCTTTTAGTACTTGACGATTAGAATGCACTGAATTTTGAAACTGCGTAGTGGACAGACTAACGACCCAAAGCACTTGTAAGGATTTTGATTTCTACTACATTGTCTATACAAGGGAACTTTTCATTGATAAGGATCCGTATTCACGTTTCACAAAGATAGAAATACGCAAAACTTCCACCGCTATAGATGGGTATGCAAAAATTAAGCAAAAATTTCATCACCCGTTGTTTAACAGTTGCTGGGATCGGACACACAACCTTTCACTACCAATTAAAAACTGTTTATTTTAAAATTTACTCAAATGTTAGCAAAAAGTTGTTATAAAGAGCAGTGCTTTAAATAAACAAAAGCTTAAAGAGTATTATAAAATCAAGTTGTCTTAAGTCATGTGGTAGGTCGTTGAGAAGTTACTAAGGGTGTAATGGTCTGGAGAAAATTTCCTACCCCTCCAGATCAATGTCAAAATTGAGGGAGTAGATCCTCTGGTAGTGTCTTCTATTGGAGGAGTTTTGAGCAAGGTCCTACCTTCACTTTCTTGGTGCTTTAACTAAACGAAATATGCACACTTCTGACTTAAATTGGCATAGCCAGCACCATAGAGCGTTTGGCTTGTACAAGTGTCATAAGTAAAAATAACATTAGGTATCTTAAACTTAGTTATGTAATTAATAATCTAAAATAAGTTTTGTCTCAGATTTTATACATTTGATGCCGTTTTCAAGCATTTCAATCATTAGATTAATAAGTCGTATTTCTTTATGTAAATTAAATTTGCAGTTCACATATGAATGAGTTTTTATTAACATAATCAAGTTATTTGTGCGTACATCTCTTATCACTACGCAGATAATTCAGAATAAAATACTTTTCAAAGTTACATTTCAAAATATTCTGATCCCATGCTGCTATTTCTCCCAGTATTTTTAATTTCTTTTTAGTTCAATAATTCAAAAAAAATTACTTCACTGCTTAAACATACTAATTAGTAAAAAATAATTGCATAAATTTTACTTACTTTCACAAGTGACCTATCTTTTATTTTTAAGATTGTTAAATGTGGATAGAAACTCCTGGAATCGAATGAATAAATTCCACTTTTTTCTAAAGTATTTTTAATCATTTCATTCAATTCCAGAAGTTGAAAATAGCCCTTATTTCTTTTTATTTTAACAAACAGGACCTGAAATTAAAATATTTTTAGTTTTAATCCATTGATTGCATTAAAAGAATGACTCTAGCTAAATTATAATATACTAAGTACAACACATTAAAATTTGCAATAATTGAATGTCTTTTAATTTATTATCTAATTAAGCTTTCAAAAATTGAGAAATATAAAAGAATAAACACATTCGTACACCAAATCTGAATTTTACAGTAAAATGTTAAATTATAAATACAATAGTAATTATAGTAGGTATTTTCTTAATTATATAAATAGTTTATATGTTATAAAAAACGCTTCTTAACTATAAACTTTATAAATTCTTAAATTACAAAGAGAGATTGAGAGAAATAAATTTACTTATATTAAAATAAAAAATAATTAGTAAATTCAGATTAGTTACAGATATTTCTACAACAAAGTTCTTTGTGAGCCTACACCCACAGAATATAAAAAAGAAAAAAATATTTTAAAATACTAAATTATTTTATACAGATTCCTCCACAGATTTCTCTTTTCAAAAAATAGAAATATTTCGCTTTTAATTTCTCATTAAGTGGGTAGTTAAATGAGGATTTTTACTATATTTTAAATGAAATCCTATTATTTGAGGGAAATATTTAGCATTCTAAAGACATAAAAGCTTACATACAAATTGAAAATCAAATTTACTTGAGAAAGACTTACTCTGTTGTTAAAATTTCCAAGTCCTTCAAAATGAAGGCGAAATGGATATGTTAAATATTTTTCTGACCAAAGTTGATGAACTTTGGTCAGTGATGTCACAATTCTGAAATAAACGGAAGCATATAAATAAGAGCATATCCAAATGAGTTACTTTCAGTTTTATATCATTCGAATTTAAAATTTTAAAATATAAACATGCATAAAAGAGACACTTCATATTAAATGAAAACATAACAATAATGCGTTCATAAAATATGTGAATGAAATGACTATTTATTTCTGTTTTATCATATATTATAATATGCATTCTAATTACAGGTTAGCTGTAGAAAAATTATCAATGTTTATTATCTTTCAAAAAATACTTTATAAAAGAAAATTTACTTGTGTTCCAAATGACGATGTTTAAAAAAGACCCACAGTGAAACCAAAATTAAAAAATTGCTTTGGTTCTATAGCGTTATTCAACATAGTCTGATCGAATTCTTATCCATTAACAGTATGATAATCAGAAACAAGAGAAAGTCAAGATCATAAAAGTATACTTTATAAAATAATGTAATTATTCAAATATTTGAATATGTGAGCAACAAATAAATAAATATGAGTTACAAGTATTTATTGGTCAAATAATCATGAAAATCGCTTAGCGTGTATGTTATACCAATATTTAAATAAAAATTGATAAAATAATTTAAAGAATTATGGCACATATAAAAAAAATATCTATATATTTTTTTTAATTTTATTTTGTTGAAACTAAAAAAAGAAAAAAGAATTTGGCAGTAAAATAGCCTTAGAGTCAATTTCATTTTTTAAAATTGAAATAAAATTTATGTTTGACAAATTTCTGAACAATCTTTTCACAGAAAATTTAACTAAGTTGTTCGAATTCTTAAAAAAGAAGACAAATTAATATGTATTTTACCGCTAAATCACGGAAACTCTTAATTTGCACAGTTAATAGCTTCTTTAAATATCTACCTATCCCATTCTACCTAAGTAATGCGCTCATTATGTAATGGGCGCATTTAGTAACATGCGCAATATTGTCTCTTTCAAATAATTAAAATTCAAAGTTGATTTTATCAAGAATTTGTTATTACATCTTTGTGGTAACTTAGCATTCAGAAAATAAACCAGAAGCTTGAAATTTATTATTTTAATTTGTCCTAGCTTCATTAATTTTCAGTCTTTTGATTTTTAGTTTGAGTAATTTTTTCTCAAAATAGCTACAACAAATTGTAGCAAATGCTCTATCGATATATCTTCGCTTTTTTCTATTGTGTTTACATAAATTTATTGATAAAAATTTAAATTGTCCTTGCCAATGTAAACTAACCATAAAGTAATTGCTTTGTCTTTTTCATTTTGCCTTTTTTTCAATTTTCTTCCATTTTCAGCGTGTTCAATTTTGGAAGCAATATCGCAAATGATTTGAAATATTGAAATCTAATTAATCACATCAACACATTATTTTCATGAGTTAGAAAAATTTTACATATGGAGAAAATTATAACTAAAAAAATACATTTTTACTGCTGGAAAAAATCAAGAATGGATTTTTTCTCATTTTCATTGATACTCAGACATTTGATGACGAACTTCACCTTGTTTACTGATTCTCGAAGAATGCGATTTGAAGGCAGGTTGCAAACTTGACAAGCTTGATTTATTTCAATATGATGTAAGCAGAGGAAGTATTATCTGATCACATGCATATTATAAACCAATGAGAATTGTAATGAAGTGACGTAATCAAGATCTCAGCAGAAAAGAAAGAAACACCCACTTTATAGTAAATAACGTTATCTAATTTTTTTAAATGTAACAATATTTTAAATTATTTGATTCTTTGTAATAAAATATTTTAATTAATTTTTAATTCTATTAATGCTGATAGTTAGATTGTATTATCATTTTTATTTTGGAATATCAAAAAATTAGTAAAAATAGCAATATGTTAATTTCTGCTTACAGAAATAGTTTTGTCATTTCAGCAAAAATTTTCTTTCACTTTTAATAGACGCTTTAATGGATATTAAGAGATTGTCTGAATAAGTTAAAAAATAGAATTAATTTATCACACGCAACTTTAAAAACTAATCTTAATTAGTCTGTAAATTACATAGAAAATCTGTAGAATAACTGATTTCTGTAAATGTACAAAGGGTTTAGCATGCCTTTAACCTAGAGATTTTCAACTAAATCATTCTTGTCCAAATAAATAAAAAAAAATAGAATTAATTTCACACACACACTTCAAAAGCGAATATTTTTCGAAAATAGAAAACAAATAATTTTAGAAAAAAAAGAAAGAATTGGTTTTAATTTATTTTACTATTAACAGAAAAAGCAGTTATTAATTTAATTGCTTAAATACTTATTGAATAAGCTATAGATTTTGTTTTATAAAACAGGAGTAATATTTATAAATGATTTTAAAGTCTTGCTTTTGATTACTTTACTTTCATTGTAAACAATAGATAAATTATTTATTATAATTTACTATAAACAAGTTAAAAAAGTCGATTATGTTTTTCATAAAATGTATATAAATATGTTTTTATGAAAATTAATAATACAGAACATGCAAGTTTAGTTTAAAAAGTTAAAATTAAGGCAATGATTTGCAAAGGAAAATATAACTTACTTTTTATAATCTTCTCGATTATTTAATTTCAAAGATATTAAAGTAATATGTAAATTTTGAGAGGATATTATACCCTTTCTTAAGGTGTTATCTTCCTTAATAATGAAATTCTGAGCTTCTTTAATTTTATCCGTAAGCTAAAATGAAAGAAATTTATATAATTACACATTCATTTCATATGTTTACTTCTTTTATACATAACACATTTGCTTTAAATATTTTTGATATACTTACATCACATTTCATTTATTTTCGGTGGATAAATACATGTATATTAATTTAATATATTCGAATAAAAATATCAATTTGAAATTAAAACTTAAATAATATGAAGTTAAGATTTCATAAATCTTTTTTAAAAGAAGATAAACAATTTTTTATAAGCTTTTTTTTCAGATATGCCCCATGAAAACTGGAGGACTATAATAAATAATGTTTAAAGACGCATTGCGACTGAATTGCTTAAGTAATTTATAAATTTATTTTAAAATAAATCACTTTCTTTACTGAATTCTGTCAGATCAAAACTAAATGGGAAAGAAAGTCATTTTTTAAAATATTACATAAATGAAGAAAAAAATTGGAAGGAAAAATAAAAAAAAATTTAAAAATATATTGACTTATTAAAGTAAGTGAACATTTTAGTTGGCATAATGATTAAAAAATATTGTCAACATACTACGTTGATGTACTCTTATGAAGATTACTAAGATAATTTTTTTATTGCCTATATCATTGGTGGTATTCTTAATACAATTTAATACAACACATTTTTAACTTTATTATCAGATAATATTAAGATTAAGATAACAATGAAATTAAAAAGACGAAGGTTAATATTATCTAATAATCAGATTAAGTTAATGCCCAAATCAAATATCAGATTAAAATAATACCGATGCATAACAAGTTTATGAAAATGAAAATTAGAATTTCATGTTATTTAAATCAAACAGCGTTACTTGATTCTGGAATAACCACCCAGAATAATAATTTTCAAAGATTGTTTTAAAGCGGCA
This sequence comes from Latrodectus hesperus, assembly GCA_037975125.1. Lineage (NCBI taxonomy): Eukaryota > Metazoa > Arthropoda > Arachnida > Araneae > Theridiidae > Latrodectus > Latrodectus hesperus. The sequence continues at coordinate 16,477 of JAJQOW010002092.1, read as the reverse complement.
ATGCACCAACAATGTTTATATGTTATGCATCTTAAAGATAATGTTCTGTAGTGAATTTGATTTTTTCAGAAATGAGAAGGCTTACCTGAATCTTATCAACAAGATTCAGTGGGAAAATAGAAAGCTGCAAAAATTATGGAGCAATTCTCGATTCAAATTTGTTGAATGAGCACTCTGTCCTTCATTTCAATGCTCCATTCGCACATCGTGTTGTCGAGGTTCAGAATCCATTTTAAACGATAGATCCACGTGTAGTTAGCCTTTGTGTGCAAAAAAATGACCATTGAGCGACAAATAAAGCAGTTCAATCTGCTTTTGCTTAAAAAGTAAACTTTAATTTCAAGAAACAAATAATATTCAGTTTGTAAGAAATTTAGTATTTTTTACCTGATTGACAGAAGAAAACAACATATTTTGAAATTCTTTGAAAATAGTTTGTAAATTATATTTTAATAAATTAATTCTAGAATTTTATGAAATAATTTAAAGAATATTTTTATTCAAATACTATTAGCAAAAATCTCATTTTTTTAATTTTTGAAAAGTTTTTGCTTGTTTGACTGTTAAAAAATCTTTTCCTTTTTCGCAGTGAAATTATTTTATATTCATTATAATAACAAACCCATTGTAGCTTATATTAGTGGTATAAAACTTTCTTTAACACTTTTATGTGACATTTTTTTTCTCTGTGCTTTCATAAATATCTCAGTTAAAAAGATTTTGCAGAAAAAAATGCAAGAATATCCAAATATCAATAACCTTTCTACTTTATATTTTAGTAGTAGTTACATCAAATATATTTGAATTTATATCAAATATATTTGAAGTAATAGTTAATTAAATAATTATCAAATAAATTTTGATAATTATTTAAAACAAAATTTAAATAGAAATTTTTACATGAATTTTCCAATTTTATTATATATTATTTGTTTAGTTATTCCAAAATGAAAATAAACTTGTTTTCGAAATTTTATGGGTTTTCTAGAAAACGTCAATTTATCTGCTGGAAAATTTAGTAAATGTTTTCAAAGTATCAAATTATTCAGTCAATAAATAAATAATAAATAAATCCATCAGTACTTTTATATTTGCTTAAAAATGTTTCATGATAAATGTAAATTTTATTGTTACTTCTTTGCTTAAAGTATATCAATTTTAAAATTTTGAAATATTTTTTCACTTAATAAATAAATAAGATCTTAAATTGCTTAAATGTTAATTCATAAATGTAAATGACTATTTAACTTACTTCTTGATTATTTATCTGGAGAACTACAAAAACGTCAAAATTTCTCTTTTGGTCTCTGTTTTTTCTCTTTAATCCGTGTATTTCTATTTAGAAAACAGATTTAATAAATCTTGTCAATCATTCATTAATAAAACAAAAAATTAATAAAATGTAAATAAGATTAAATTTTGTTTAGTTAAAATTAAAAAAATGATACCAATAACAAATAAGTAATAAAATAATATTTTAAGTTTTAAGGAATTAATCCTTTAAATATCAGTTGACAAAAAATTATTACAAATAAACATAATTAAATTAAAGAAATTTGCTTCCTTATTGTATTTTTTAGAAAATGTTAGAAAATTTTATTTTCTGTGAGATGTAAGAAAATTTAAACAAACACATTTAAAATTTTTCAAAATCTTATATGCTAAAAATGAGCCATGCAATAATAAATTTCGGTGAAATACTAAACATAGGTATTAAATCTATTATTTATATCAAATGTATTTGATTCATTTTCAATTACATTTGAACTGAAATTTATTTTTAATGGGAAGTATTAGTCATACATTTCTCCATAGCACGATTTTATCACTTTTATTCAAAATTAAACCAGATAAATGGATTGTATATATTTTATATTGTCAATTGACAATTGATCAAATGCTTTTAATTTAAACTGTGTAAGATCTTGAAACCATAACTCAATGTCAAAATCTAGATAATACTGTTTTAGTAGATGAAAGTTTGGTAAAAACTTTGAGCTTTTGTTCATAGTTTACTATCAAATGGTAACAGGAAGTACATATATTTCTTTAAAATATTTTGATGGAAGTGATATGATCATTCTTAATATGATGAAGCATGAATATATTGAAAATATTTTTGCTCTTCTTATATATATTTTTTAAATATATTTTTCTTATAATATTTTTGCTTTCTGAAAAGTTACTTACATATTATTACCTGGATCAATTTTTGTCTCACATAATTTTATGAAAAATTTATGATTCAAGTCGGATTTTTATTAATTGCAATCATTTTAACAATAGTAATTATTTCATTATTTCAATTAAAACTTTGATGCATATTTTCAAAAACTGCCCAGATGAATTATTGTTAGAAAGTTTTTTGATGTTACAGTACGTAACTTGAATCCTAATTAGAGTGACAATAAAAACTAAATAAAAAATGTTATTCCATTTTAAAAAAGCAAAAATAATCAATTGCAACCTGAGTAATTCATGAACAAAAATTGAATTTTACTCTTGTAATTTTAATGATAACTTTGTGGAATTAAACTTGAATTTTCGATAAATAGTAGATTAGTGACTTCCGATGCTACTTGGTAAATTCTAAGCTCCATCGGAGCGAGACCCAAACGACTGGTCCGATCAACCCATAATGAAACGGAGGATGACAGTGAATTCGTACTTTATGCTAATCGTAGAAAAAGAAAATTCAAAAGAATAAGAACGGGTAAAAACAACTACGAAACAGAAACTTCGAACCGATACGATTCCTTAGAATCAGAGACCGATGTGGACAATATTTTGCAGAATAATAGCGAGAATCATAACCAGAATAATAATTTAAGTAATCTTGACAAACCAGTACCAAAACCACCTGCTGTCTGTGTTAAAACAGACAAAAAATATGGAGAATTCATGAAATTTATTAACGAAAAATTAAACTTCAAAGTAACAGGCAGACCAGTAGGTCAACACTTAAAGTTACAAATCAGCGCCCCTAGTGAACATAGGATTTTAACAAAATTTTTAGACACAGAAAAAGTACCATACTGGATTATAAACCCAGTCTCATCAAAACCCTATAAAATTGTTATTCGAGGACTTCCTATAGATACAGAAAAAACAGAAATTAAAAACGAACTAAAAACAAATGGATTAAATGTTATAAAAATTGCCCAATTAACCAAAAGAGGTGGCAGAAATAGACCAATGCCCCTCTTCCAAGTGCAAATAAAAAAACTGAAAATTATGAAAAAGTACATGAGATAAAACAACTGTTATATTTTGACGTCACTATAGAAAAATATATAAACACAAATACTGTAACTCAATGTGACAACTGTCAAATGTTTGGGCACGGAATTGCCAATTGCAGAATGCCATCAAGATGTGTTAAGTGTGGTGATAATCACCACACATCTCAATGCGATAAGAGCAAATTAAAAGAAAAAATAGAAAATCCCAAGTGTTGTAACTGTGGTGGTCCCCACCCAGCTAGCTACAGAGGATGTCCTAAGACACCCAAGACCAAAAAATCTAAACAAATAGAAATACTTCCTTCTAGGAATAATCAAAATTATACAGGTTATGCCCCTGGACAAAATAAACTGCAATATAATAACAAACCATCATATGCATTTGCATTAAAAAATGAAGGGAACTTTCCAAGTCTCCCAAGACCACAAACAAATGAAAATAATAATACTAATAATGAACTAAATAATTCAAATATTACTAATATCGCAAACGACATAATGAAAATTGTAAAATATCTCAGTGAAGATAACGACTTAATCTACCTAATTAAGTCTATGGCTAATAATATTGAAAAACTAAAAGAAGCTGATAACCCAACGAATAAATTTTCCATACTAATCGAACTATTTAACCAGCATACAAAAAATAATTCTAAATAGATTAGTCTAATAAATAAATAAATAAAATAAAACAATATAAATGAATAAATAATATAAGTAAACAATACAAAATAAATAAATAAATAAATAATATATATACATATATATATATATATATATATATATATATATATATATATATATATATATATATATATATATATATATATATATATATATATATATATATATATATATATATATATATAGATATAGATATATATATAATATATATATATATATATATATATATATATATATATATATATATATATATATATATATATATATATATATATATATATATATATATATATATATATATATATATATATATATATATAAATATATATATATATAAAAGTGACCCAGCCACGCGTTGCAGTGGCTGAGTTTTTATAATGCATTGAATCAATTTTTTACTAATTCTTGGGTACAATCAAATTAATATTTTCTAAAAAATTTAAAATAGGTTCATTCATATGAGATTAAAACGTTTCGCAAAAATTTAAAAGTAATAGGTAAAGTATCGAAATTTTGAAATTAAGCACCAACCAACATATACTTTTTGAATTTACATTTTATTCATCTTAAATTATAGTTTGTAATCAGTGACTTACTTACAAAATATACTATATAAATTAAAAACATCTAAAAATAAATTGTTATAAATGAGGTAGATAACATTGACATCGAACTATTATTTTTCAATTTTAAATTATTCAAACTAAAAATTATCTAAGTACTACTTTGTGTAAAACATTCCTGGTTAACCTGTCTTTCGCTAACACGAAGAGATTTGATGGTTTTCCTAAACGTGAGCAAACATATAGCTGTTCATGTGAGAAACATGTGTGTTTCAAATCCAAGCCACAAATAGACATTATTTGGCCTTGAGATTTATTTATGGTCATCGCAAAAGCTAAACAATCGGAAATTGGAGCCTTTTAAACGGTATTGGAAATTCTGACGCTATCAGTGGAATACGTGGAAACAGGATGATATCTCCTTTAAATTTTCCCGTCCAAATAGTTGCTTCGAGAATATTTTCGGTCATTTTTTATGACTAAGCGTGTACCGTTACATAATTGAGGTGGGTTTAAATTACGTAGAAGAATAATTGTTGAATCATTTTTCAATTGAAGATTGTGTGGTGGAACTCCTGGCATATCCAGAGAAATCAAAAATTTTGTTGGAAAGTTTACGGCTTCGTTTTCATCAATAACTGTGTCGATTGATTTAAAAGACATCAAATCATCGGGCAACATCAGTTGTATATGGAAGTTAATTTCGTTCACATAAAGTTTCTTGCTGCCAAAATAGCACGACTACAGAGCCAATTTTCAAATTATAAAATAAAAATTAAAAAATAAAAGGCTACCAAGAAATACTTACATGTTTTCGAGGTGGTATGAAAATTAGTAGAGAAAAACAGTAATAAATAAAATATTATTTTACTATTTATAATATTAAAAATGTTCAAATTGAACACAGCACAATAATAACACAATACAAAGTATAATTATAAAAATGATTCACGAAAAATTGTTACAGTATGTTTATACATCATGAAAATATATGTAAATTCTATATTCAACCACGCGCTTGCGCTCGCACGTTAATTTTCTCTGGAAGATAGCATAATCTAGAAAAATAAACACGTCTCAATGTGCCGAATACTTGTGCAACTTAGATGCTATATCACCAACTATTAGGAATTTACAGAACTAACTGATAAATAAACATTAATATCGTATAATAAATATTGAGATCAATAATTAAGAGATAAAAACTATTCTATCTTTTAAGTTGGACCATATTATAAATGGTTACAAAATTTTATCAAAATCCGTTCAGTAGTTTCGGAGTTCATCGCGAACATACATCGTGACACACGCGAAATTTATATATATACTAGCTGACCCGCCACGCGTTGCAGTGGCTGAATTTTTATAATACATAGAATCAATTTTTTACTAATACTTGGGTACAATCAAATTAATATTTTCTAAAAAAATTAAAATAGGTTCATTCATATGAGATTAAAAATAAAACGTTTCGCAAAAATTTAAAAGTAATAGGTAAAGTATCGAAATTTTGAAATTAATTTGACATTATTTTGAAATTAATTAGATAAGCACAACCCAACATATACTTTCTGAATTTACGTTTTATTCATCTTATATCAAATTATAGTTTGTAATCAGTGACTTACTTACAAAATATACTATATAAATTAAAAACATCTAAAAATAAATTGTTATAAATAAGGTAGATAACACTGACATCGAACTATTATTTTTTCAATTTTAAATTATTAAAACTAAAAATTTTTCCGCGGCATTATACTGAAGTAAAAAAATATTAAAAGAATTTATCATTTGAATAAATAAATTAGATCAAAATGTATTGCTGAATAAATTAATAATTATCAAATTATAAAATAAAAATAAAAAAAATAAAAGGCTATCAAGAAATGCTTACATGTTTTCGAGGTGTTATGAAAATTAGTAGAGAAAAACAGTAATAAATAAAATTTTATTTTACTATTTATAATATTAAAAATATTCAAACTGAACATTGCACAATAATAACACAATACAAAGTATAATTATGAAAATGATTCACAAAAAATTGTTACAGTATGATTATACATCATGAAAATGTATGTAAATTCTATATTTAACCACGCGCTTGCGCGTGGACGTGAGTTTTCTCTAAGATGGTATAATCTAGAAAAATAAACACGTCGCCATCTGCCTAATACTTGTGCAACTTAGATGCTAAACCGCCATCTATTAGGAACTTACAGAACTAACCAATAGATAAACACTAATGTCGTATAATAAATATTGAGATCAATAATTAAAAAATAAAAACTATTCTATCTTTTAAGTTGGACCATATTATAAATGGTTACAAAATTTTATCAAAATCCGTTCAGTAGTTTCGGAGTTTATCGGGAACATACATCTTGACACGAAATTTTTATATATATAGATATAGAATTGCTGTCCCAGCCACGCGTTGTAGTGGCTGAGTAATTATAATACATCATTTCCAATCAATTTTCAACTAACTCCTTGGTACAATCAAATTAATATTTTCTAAAAAAATTTAAAATAGGTTCATTCATATGAGATTAAAAATAAAACGTTTCACACCAAAATTTAAAAGTAATAGATAAAGTATCGAAATTTTGAAATTAAGCACAAATCAACATATACTTTCTGAATTTACATTTTATTCATCTTATATCAAATTATAGTTTGTAATCAGTGAGTTACTTACAAAATATACCATATAAATTAAAAACATCTAAAAATAAATTGTTATCAATGAGGCAGATAACATTGACATCGAACTATTATTTTTTCAATTTTCAATTATTAAAACTAAAAATTTTTTCCGCGGCATTATACTGAAATAAAAAAAATTAAAAGAATTTATCATTTGAATAAATAAATTATATCAAAATGTACTGCTGAATAAATTAATAATTATCATATTATAAAATAAAAATAAAAAAATAAAAGGCTATCAAAAATTACTTACATGTTTTCGAGATGGTATAAAATTTAGTAGAGAAAAACAGTAATAAATAAAATTTAATAAATAAAATTTTTTATTTTATTTTTAAAAAATATATTAATTAAAAATTTTTAATAAATAATAAATAAAATTTTCAATATTTTACTATTTATAATATTAAAAATATTCAAACTGAACACTGCACAAGAATAACACAATACAAAGTATAATTATGAAAATGATTCACGAAAAATTTTTGCAGTATTATTATACATCATGAAAATATATGTAAATTCTATATTTAACCACGCACTTGCACGCGCACGTTAATTTTCTCGACGATAATATAATCTAGAAAATAAACACGTCTCCATCTGCCGAACACCCGTGCAACTCAGATGCTAAACCGCCATCTATTAGGAACTTACAGAACTAACTGATAAATAAACACTAATATCGTATAATAAATATTGAGATCAATAATTAAGAGATAAAAACTATTCTATCTTTTAAGTTGGACCATATTATAAATGGTTACAAAATTTTATCAAAATCCGTTCAGTAGTTTTGGAGTTTATCGGGAACATACATCGTGACACGAATTTTATATATATATATATATATATATATATATATATATATATATATATATATATATATATATATATAAAATACAAAACAAATAAAAGGAAAAAAAATAAATCAATAAATAAACACATGAACTAATTAATTAATTTATTTATATAGAATTCTAAGTCACTAAATTACTACTTGGATAATAATAAACTTACCAATAACAAAATTATGGCAATGAGTCACGTTTGAAATAAGGCACCAGCTGAGTTCTGCGACACAAGTACTCAATAATGTAACTTAGTAATAATGTAGTAAATAGAAAAATTGTACGCACCAAATGTTGTATAAGCTTTTGAATTATATGTAACCAAATTGTTAAAAACCAAAATGTTGTAAAAAGAAAAATCATAATGAATATTATTAAAAATTTTAAATGCAAAATATTGTAAAAGCAAAAAATCATATGTAACCAAGAATAATGTAAATGCGAGAAACTATATGTAACCAAGAATACAATTTTATGCTAAAATCAGCACCCGCCTGCGAGAGGATATGTGCATTTGTAATTTGTAACCTCTTTTCTTGATTTTAAATAAATACGGCCGCCATGGTGGGATACTGGTTCTCGCCCAAAGCATGAATACCAGCAGATTAGGGATTCCCCTGCTCCCTATTATAATTGAGTAAGTAAATATAAATTCAAAAAAAAAAAACAATAAATATAAGAAACTTTAACTAAATAAGAACCTGCATAATAGTAGCCCCCTCCCATTATTATATTAAGAGGTGCGCGGTTCGGCGCAGGTACTCTGCTGGTACAGCAAACACCATGTCCGATTGGTAAATTCTACTTTCATATCTATTCACCATAAGACACCAATACAAATTAGCTTTTGATTTCACAAATCTTAGAAATAGAAAGAGCTCATCTAGTCTTTTGGCAATTGTTGTGCAAGATATATTTGTTTATTAATGCTTCTCAAAATCATCAAAACGGACAGTGACAAAACACATAGTTATGTTATTTTCTATAAATCTAAATAATCTAATAATTTTTATGCGATGACTAAAAAAAATTATAGTTAAGGTGAAAATATAATAAACTAGAAGGCATTTAAAATTAGGAATATTGAATTACATTGTGAATATTATTTTTTGAAGGCAGACGCATTGTGGGTCTGCCTTCAAAAAAAAAATCATGCTACCCAACCATTGACAACAATTGCTTAGGTAAAATATTCGGATATAAATCCCGACAATTAATACGTTAGCAAAAAAGAAATGAATACATCAACTATTCACAGTTCTAACAAATATTTGGTTGTAGTGGCACAATCAACTGTTTGCCTTCACTTAGTAAAATCAGGGAAAATCATCAAGTTAGGAGAGGCTGTTTTGCAACTTCAGCAAGTGAAATAAAAAAATTTCCTGTTGATTGTCACAGGACAATATTCGGTCTTTTTCAAAACAGAATCATAATAGGGGATAGAAAATAAGGGAAGAGTTACTTATGTCAATACAACTCGTGTAAGATAACAGTTTAAAAAGAATCAACCCTTCTTACCAGATCTAAAAGGATACAGTGAAAAACAATTTTATGGTGCGTATGTGTTTGGTTGTCAATACGTAATTCATCACAAGTGTTTTGAAGTCAAACATAACGATAGTTATAATTCATACTTTCAGCCATTGCAAAGGTCAAGAATAGGTCTGCTTTGTAAAAAGCTTCTCGTACTTGTCTATTTCAAAAACATCTATTTAAGCCTAATGGCCAACCTCGTGCATCACGCGAGATTCAAAAGAAATTCTTGAATTTGAATCATGAGTATTCATATATGACTTACGCTTTAAACCAGGACATTTTCTGTTTCTTTCAAAGTTTTTAAAAAATTCTTTAATTCTAAATACCATTAAGCAATAAAGCTATAAATTAATAGTGGCTGAAAAGGTAAGTCACACAAAATAATGTGAAGAGCGTACGTAATGAATTTATAAATCTTTGTTATTTAATGAAAGAATAATAAATTCAAAATTTAATGATAATAAAAACTACAAAGAAAATCAAAATATTAATTTAGATACACTTAGTTTTTTTTTCCTGAGAGGAAAGCTTAAAATCCGTATTTACTCAATTTTTGAATCACATGTTGGTGTAGATTTGAAGGAGAAATTATGTCTCGATGATATAATAACAAATACATAATATTTATAGACTATTATAATTTTATATACAATTAAGAAAATTAAAATAATTCAAAGTAGTGAGTAAGAATTCATAACCTAGTATTATAACTACATGTTTTAAATTTCTAAAGTATATTACTATATTAATCGAATGCTTCCCTTTTGACAGATCAGATACAATTTAGATAAAAAAAAAGCAGCTTAAGTATTCATTAGTTATAATTGTTGAATCTGCATGTTTTGCCTACATTTTAAGATGATTTTTAAGCATTTTTTAGGCCTAATAAAAATTAATTATTTGGTTTAACTAAATTAAATTTCATTTGATTTAGTGAACTTTCATTAAGAATGAACTTTTATTGATAGACTAAAGTTCTAATGTATTTTACAAATGGCTGCATTTCATGACAGAAAATATCAAAAAGTGACAAATAAATAAGATCAGGGAAAATTAAAATCATTCCATTTATTTGGTGCGCTAGTAATCAATAAGGATGTGTTAACATGTTTGCTATGTTGACAAATTTTTTAAGAATTTGGATAATATAGCTCTTCAATAATTGGATAAAATTACTTAAAGAGAATATAAAAAGAAAGAAATAGTAATTTGAAAAAATTATACGTGCATGATTTTGTGTTTGAGACATTATTTTTCCAAAATCTTTACCTCAACTGTTGAAATTTAAAATTTTATTCATGGATCACTGCTTTAATGGTTTTATAAATACATCTTTAATCTAACTTAAAAGCTATATTTTAGAAAAATGATATTAAAATATATAGTTACTTATATTAAACTTAAAATGAAAATAGCTAGAAAAATAATATTAAAGTAGCGAACTAATTTCTTATTGAATATTTTGCTAATTGTGTATACTGGCACTTGTTACTACAGCGAATTAAACATTTACACAAGTAGAGATCCTTTTGAGTCATTAAATAAGATATTTTAATTTATTTTTTAAACTCTCTACTTGAAATCACAGAAATAACTTCTTACTCCATTATAACTCAAATAGAGACTTCACTAATTTCTTTTCGTTAATCACACCAATCACACCATTGATTACACAAAAAATAATTAAATTAAAAGCATTACAATGAAATATTTATTTTATTATAAACATTTGTCTGTTTAAAATACATATAAATAGTCACAAAGAACTGATAAATGAGAATTTATTTATATTTCATTATCATGATGATTATTTGGATCAATCAGGAAATGGATATTATGATAGTAAAACTTTTAAGCATTAATAATAATAAATACAATTTAAATAAAGAATAATATTACATGATCAATTAATAAATAAATTTCACTTCTAGAACTCATATTTTATCAACATAATGACTCATTTTATAAATAATTCACTGAGAATCAGGAAAATGTACTTACCCATAACTGAACTCACAAGATTCATAAGATACACTTAACATTGCTTTTGTATTCATAAAATATAAATTTCCTTAAAAACTGAGATTTGGATAAAGATAAACCAGGCACTACTTATTCCTCGCTGAAACTCAAGAACACAAGAACTATTCAAACCAGTACAGATGGTCGTTATTTAAAAACTATTATATGTTTGTAAACGTTATTAGAATAACTGGTTATTAATAACAGACCTTTAAATAACTCCTAGCTGCTGTGAAAAGGTGTCATACAATTTGGCAATTTATCGTTTTATTTGGCGGATTAATTTTAAATTTAAAATGTTGTCCACTGGAACATCAGTTACAGCACGTTGTCTGGAACAGTTATGTGGTAAAATTATGCTGTAGGGAGATTATTCGTTATTCAAGTAACTGTCTGTTATGCTGAAACGAAATGTTGTTTGACATTTTCTCGTTATCATTTTTGAAGAACGGTCTGTTATTCAGTAACGATGAGAATACCTCGTTATTTTAAGAACACCTGTTATGTGATTACGAAATGTTATTTGATAACAGTTGAATTTCGTTATTTCAAGAGCGTTATGTGTGTTGTAAGACAACATTTCGTTACTTTGAAAGTCATATTTCATTTGCCAATTTAAGGGGAATCCTTCCTCAAAATAAATTTAGAAATGAGCTTCAGCGCCATCTAGCGCAGTTGTTTGGGGGCAGTCCTTCTTACAAAGACTGAAAGAACTGATTGGTGAATTTAAACTCATAAGTCACGCCAAAGCACCTGTTTACAAAGAAAAAATAGTTCCTATCTCAATGGGGGGGGGCGAATTTTAAGTGGGGAATGAGAAGACCACTTAACCGCAATAGCGGTAAAGTGGACAATATAACCCCCCGCATCCTAATTTCCTTCCCCATGTTCTGATGCAGATTTTCTCCGCATATGTGGTCAGTTTGTTTGTCCCCTCTCACCTTCCTGGAACTGTATGTCCGTAAATCTCATGGTTTTTTTCTTCATTTTTGATATTTTTCGTATTTTCTGTTCAAGCTGCGTTTGCTATAGATTCGGGATAGGATAGATATTAAGATATTTATTTTCAAAAGGAAAAATTATCCCTTCTGATTTCATTGAAGGAAGAAATTTCCTGTGAAGGAAATATTTTTCATAGATATAAGTTATTTGATTTAAAAATGGTATTTTAGTTAGAAATAATCTGGAATTAAAATAGTTCCGTTTGACTTTAGTTATAATTATGGAAGCTTTAAAGTGAATATATAAATGATATAATTTAATTTGTTAAACATTTAATACTATTCTTGTCAAAAAAATCCTTTCTAAATGAATTATTATTTTTTAAATAATCTGGAATTTTAAAAATATTAATTTTTCTATAATTATAGAAATTTTAGATGTAGATAAAAATGATAACCATTAAGAGATTCTTAAAAAATTAAAAATTATTTTTGTCAAAAAAATCCTGCCTTGTTATCTTTGAAAATAGAAATAGAAAAAATAGAAAAAAGAATTGTTATCTTTGAAAATAATTTAGACTTAAAAATTTCTATTTTCCTCCTATTATAGAAATATTAAAAGAATAAATAAAATATATATATAAGAATATTTATATATATATGATTACTTAAAGATTAAAAATTTCAATTTCACTATAAATAGAACTTTCAAAAACGTAAATAGATATGTTATTCATCATAAGATTCCCTAATAATAAAAAATTATTTTTGACAAATAAATCCTGACTAAATTAGTGTGTTATGTTATAAAAATTCCAAATGCTTACATTTAATAAATATTTTAAGGTTGATATATAAATATTTAAAATAATTCATTCAATATTTTACTTTATTTTTGATTCAATTAGCTGTTTCCATGAAAATTGAAAAGCAAAATCACTCATGTTAAGTATAATGTAATTAGCATTTCAAATTGACAAAAAAAATTAATATGAAGTTATGTATTTTGTATATTTTTTTATATTTTACATACAAATAAAGGGCATACATAATTATTGTAATCATGTCAGGCATAATTTTTTTTCTAATTTTTCCTCTAGATGTAATTAAATAAAAAATATATCACTTATACTAAAAGTATTTTTGCATCTATCAAAACTTATAACAATCATATAATGGCATGTGTTATAATTTCTAAAAAAATTGATCAGTTTCAAATAAAAGTAATTGTTAAGTACACGATTAGAGAGTAGTTAGGAAAGATTAGATATTATTTTAAAATATTTTATTTTGAAATAGCAAAAAAATTTATAAGAAAATTTTAAATATATTTCTATAAAGACGCTTAAAATATACTTCAAAAACCTTCAGTCTTACCAACTAAACCAAGTTAAGCTTTTGTGTATGTAAATTGTAAATATTCGGGTACATAAATTTGTACAGTAATTAATTTAATAATTAGTTGTCTTAAATTTACAAATTTTCTCATTAGGGTATAAAAAATAGAAAGATAAGGAAAGCTGAGTTGTTTTATATATTCCATACTAAAAGTAATTTGGGAAATTTACTAAATAAAATTTGTGCTAACAAAAGTAATTTTTTAAGTATTCCTGGCTATTTTATGATGGCGAGTTTATATTATTTTAGGACATTTTTTAATTAAAGTTTAACACATATTATCGCATTTAGGAAATTACCAGTCAATTTAAACAAGAAGAAACCAATGTAAATAAGAGAAATCCTTTTTTAAAAAATAATATATTATTATTAAAAGGAAAAAGCACAAACAGTTTTCCAAAATACAATTAAAATAAATATTTCAGAGTTTCTGGTCCTAATATATGTAGTTAAAATCTTCATAAGTATAGATTATAACGAAAATGAGTACAAGGAAAAAATAAATTTTTGATTTAATTTCAATAAGTTATAAAAATTTAATAATTATTGAGTTTTCTTACATCACATAAAGGTAAGGAAATTCTTTAATATTGAAATTTCATTCTTTCATTATTTAATTTACTTATGATACATTCATCTTTTCTTAAATCGTAACAATTAAATATATATATTTAAATAAATATACTAGTAACATGTTCCATAACAGCAATACGCGTAACGAAGTAGTACTTGACAACAATTTATTATTTTAATAACGACCTGTTAAATGGTAGCAAAATATAAAATTTCAATGTGTTTGGAATGGAAAGGGTTTGAAAGAATAACATTTCGCTTTTCTGAAAATAATATTACATGAAGAAAGATCATGTTTCACTTCTTAATTTGAGTTTCTTCACATCGGCTGCATTATTGTCTCGGAGCACTTATTATTACAAGTTGATTACAATTGCTTAAAAGAAAATGTAAAAAAGCACTCACCAAATATATTTGGTGAGTACTCTTATGTTATTAAGTATCATTTCTCTTTTATCACATGACAGCCCATTTCAAAAACATCGAAATCGGAATATTGAGATTTTTTTATTATGAGATCAAACACATTGCAATATTTTGTAATTTTTTTCAAAATTACAAAATCAAATATTATAAAGGCAACTTTTCCCCTAAAAGTTATTTAATTGAATAATTGTATAATTTTATTGGAATTATCAGCTGTGAAAATAATTAATATTTCCTTGTATCCTTATTTATCCTGCCCAGTTCTTATATAGGAAATTGATAGTAAAAAATATAAAAGAAATCGATAGTAAAAGATATAAAAGAAATCGATACTGGAAACTATCAATGGTTATTTACTCAGTAGATTGTTTTAATCATAAGTAAAATGAATACACAACATGAAATAAAACTCTAATATTTCTTATAATCTTGCTTAGGAAATAATAAAGAAATAAAATCATAGATTATATAAATTGCTATAATTATCTAAATTTAAAAATATCTGAATTATATAACTACAAATTACCATATATAATATCTAAAAAATATTCATGAAAAAAGAATTTTGCTGAATATTTAACAAAAAATAAGGAAAAGATTACATTATTAATAGGATAAAATAAAAAAAATAGTTTAGCTTATTCAAAATTTAATGACAGTTAAAATCTACAAAATAGTTAAAATATTAATTTAGATTCATTTATTATTTACCTAAGGAGAATGGCTTAAAAGTCATATATTCGACCAATTTTTGGATCATGTTACAGTGCAAATTAGTAGGAGGAAGAAAATAATAAATATTCAGCATTTATATATATATATATATATATATATATATATATATATATATATATATATATATATATATATATATATATATATATATATATATATATATATATAATGTAATACATAATTATTTAAAACAAGCAAATTACTGTTTGATGTAATATTTATATTTAAACTTCTATTAGAATTGTCTTAGCAGTATGATTTCATATTTTAAAAAATAATTACTTTTATTAAATCGGATTATCTATTTCATTGAAAATTGTAATGTATTATGTAAATATTTTATTAACAATTATCTTAGTTGATATAATGATAGCTGCGTTAACTTAACAATTTATCTCGAAACGTAACGAAAGTTATTTTAATAGTTTTTTCATAGATTATAATTAAAATATTTAAACGGTAATTCTATTTAATAAGATAGGAATAAGAACCCTTTCACTAGGAAGTATTCGCACAAAATCTACATAGTAATTTTTACTTATAAAAGCATTTTAGAAAAGAATTATATTGATACAACTAAATCGGAGAGAAGCAAAGAATAAATTACCATTTCTTAAAGAATTATAATAATAGTTTTATAGATAAAGTTTTGAGATAAGATTGTTAATTAATTTTATCTCGAAATTCTTTCATTAAAACTATTATTATTAGTTAGTTTTTCTCACTTTGGTTATTTTTTCTCTTGTTTAGCTCCTCCAAATTTTTATGTACTTTGGATTTCGAACATATAT
>JAJQOW010002091.1:0-24981 GCA_037975125.1 Latrodectus hesperus | reverse complement strand
AGAAAGGATTTGTTAGGCCAATGACCTTGAAAGAGATGTCCTCAAGATGTGTTGTTGTTGTTGTTTATGACACTTGGACAAGCCAAGCTTGCTATGTCTTTGGCAGTGCGAATTAAGTCAATAGAGAGCGTCTTTCGTTTATATATAAACACATATAACGTCACATATAAACGTGGACATGTCCCCAACCCACGGAGTTCCAGCAACCCAGGGAAGGAGAGTACATCGTGGTTACCCTCCCAACCACTGCCCGCGGCAAATGATGCTTCACTTTGCTGAGCTTACGGGAAGTGGCGTGAAGCTACGGAGCCACTGGAGTTCTCCCTCAAGATGTAAATCAGATAATTGGCATGCAGTGGCAACCAGATAATGATTTCAAATTTATATTTAACTACCAAGAATGATTATAGAAATTCAACAGTGGAACTATCAAAAAAGAAACGAACAGAAATTTTATACTCTTTAAATATCACTTGGTTGTGTTTGGGATTTCCAGTATACTTCAAAATGACTATGAGCTCGTGTTAAGTAATCAGATTATGAAAGAAGAATGTTCAATACGGATAAATTCAAAAATAGTGCATGAAAATATCTAGTCTCCAAATTTGGTTCAGTGTGCAAATCGAGATGTTAAAAATATGCTAAGTTCTTGATTGGAAAGAAATAAAATTAATAAATGGTCTCAAGAAATAGTTTTATACAAATTATGATAACTATGTTATTTCAGGAAAGTATCAAGTTTATTTCTTATAAAACAATATTTGGGATATTTTTCAAGATAGTTTTAAGAACATTTTTTCCCATTTTTTTCTTCATTAAGTATTTTATAACCGAAAAAGAAATCCAGACTTTAAGTGAAATTTTAACAACGCTTCTGATAAAACCAACAGCGAAATAGAAAATGATTATAAAGAAAAACAATTAATAATTTATTTCAAAATGACTGTTGATCAACATTTAATTTTTAAATTCAGAATAAGAATGATGAAGTGATATATTTTAACCAGATAAAAACATGTAAGAAAATATAGGAAAAAATTGCTAAAAACGTTATGAACCATCGACAAAAAACGTTGAAAGTTCTCTTTCGGTAATAATAGTGACATAGTGTAAGTACAACATGTAGATAAGGAAAGAAAGAGCCTACTAAATTTATTAGGGATGAGATTAGACACTCAAAACTACGACAATCATATTTTACGAACAAAACAAAGAGAATTTTCTTAGTGGTATACAAAAAATCAGTTTCCAATTTGTAAAGGAAAATTTATTTTTCTTGAAGAATTTCCAGATGAAGCAATATCACTTCAAAATTCTGATAGAATATCATCTGCCTGAAAGCTATTGATATTAACGATGTGTTTTGAATTAAAAATGCAAATATGGTGAGTACAAATGTAAAAAATCTAGAACAGTATGTAACAATTTAATGTATGTAAATATAAATTGACTAATAAAACTTGTATGTAAATATAAATAATTTTTTTAAAATATAGGTTTAATTTGCTTTGACATGAAACTGCTTTCTTTTCTTTTTTTAAATTTTAAGAATTTAAATTAATTTTTTGAGGTATTTTACTTAATAAGACATAAACATTTAATATTTAATTTAAAATTCTGTTTAGGTAAGAAATAAAGTGTTTACTGGAATCATATAGGATAAGCTTTATTTAACTTTCAAAATTTAAATTTTTTTTTTACTCCTGATATTAACATATAGCACATCTAATGTCTTGAAACATCTAAGGAAATAAGTGTAAAAAAGTGCAAAGATAATTTAAATTGAAAGATATTTGTACATTTTATTTTAGTCACACCCTGATGATGCACAAATTCTTAGAAAGGAAATGCTTAATATTGCTTGAAAATATTTATTTTTTCGAATTTAAATATCATTTTACTACAAAACAATATAAATGTGTGTGCGTGTGTGTGTGTTAGTGAGAGAGAGAGAGTGCAAGAGATGTCATTTCATAATTAAAATATCAATCCAAATTTAAATTAACAAGAATATTAAAATAATATTTTTATTTCTTGAACAATTGCATTATTACACGCATAGTACACTATGTATTTCAAATATAATTGGATATAATTTCCGTTTTCATATATCTTGTAAATTGTGTTAAGCATACAATTGCATGAAAATTTTCAAAATGAAGTTTTCCTAAAAATTATTATTCTAAGCATAAACTTGAAATGAAAATTTAGATGTCAGCACATTTGAAATGAAAATAGAATAAAATATTCTAGCTTAAAATTTAAATTCAATTAGACATTATTTCTCTAACTTCATTAATAGCATATCAGTAAATAATTTAAAATATCATATTTATTAAGAGCACATAAGTGGTTATGAATTTTATAAAATATGATGATTAGTAGCTTTTACTTATATTTTGGATTTGTATTCGGGTGTTATGCTTTCTTAGGATTTGGAAGTGTGAATGAACAATGTGCATATATAAAAGATACATTTTTATAAGAGGTTTTACAGTTTTATTTTTCAAAATACAAAAGAGGAATAATCTTATTATTTATAGCTGCGAAAAAAGGCCCAAACAAAAGAATGATCTACAACAAAATTATTGATAAGAAGAATTATACATATTAAGTGTAGCAGCGCACCCCATATTGCCAGACCAACTGGCACCAAACAACAACAACCATACATGTTTTATCTTATGCGAGGTGCAAAATTCAAACAAAACGGAAAGAAGCTATTGGGAAAAACAATGACCTTGAAGTTAAGCCTAAGGGGAACACGGTGCATGTTAGAGAAAAGAAAATTTATAGGAAGAAAAAATAGGCTAAACTGTGCATTACAGTCACAGCACGCCAGTCCAAAAAATCACCAAATCTGGTAAATTTTGTTGATTTTTCCTCATCAAATTAATTAAAATGAAATTTACATTAATATATTTTTCCTATTTTATTTACTCATATTTCTTTCAATTTTAAATTTGAAATATTTTTAAATAGAAACTTATAAATCATTTTTAATACAATTACTGTTTTCTTACTCAGTGTCAGTCTTAGCAATTTGAAATTGAATAAAACCCCGATTTTTTAAATTGTTGTTATTACTGCTTTCTCATTTAGCGTTAGGCTCAACAATTTGAAATCGAGAAAAACCACGAGTTCTTAGGCCGATTGCAATCCATTGTGGGTTGCTAATCAAATTCCAATACTTACGTCTCTTCCGCTTGGCAAAATTTTCTCCAATTGGCGAAGCTCTGGTTGGCTTAATACTTAGTTTTACCGAAAAACATGTACATTTTAATACCATTCAGTACATTGTCGTATTACAGACGAAAATTAGTTATGTAAGAAAGGGGGTTTAAACAATGGTGATCGACACTTAAAAATAATGAAATTTTACCGAATTTTCATATAGTCGCATCCGAACACATTGACGGAAAAGATACAAAATTAAGAAGCAGACCAAGAAGAGAAAATACTCCGGAGATCAGGCGAATTCAATATTACTCTGCTTGGTCTTTTTCTTTACCTTCATTCAAGACAGGTAATAGATCATTTCCTCTCTTGAAACTGGCATATCAAGTACAGCAGATTTGGAATTAAAATTTTCAGAACAGGTGAAAAGGTTAGGAAAAATATTAAAAATAGTTTCTTAGTAATTAAAATCTTAGTTTTTTTAATTCATTAGGTAACTGCGCCATTTTATTTTGTATCAATGCGTGAATAAACCAGCAAAAAAGCTCAAGCGGCACCTATTTGATCTAGCAATTGAACGGCGAAAAACAGGAAATTTCCTAATGCCAAGGAGAAAAAGATTTTATGCCAAGTTCAGTAACTTCAAAGGTTCAACTTCAAACGAACACAACTAGTTGTCGTTGCAAACAACTTCAGAAAGCATGGTACTGTCAAAGTTATGTGCTTCAACATCACATAAAACATCTAAAAATTCTTGGTTGGAGTACAAATAAATGTAAAATTATATGGCACTGATGCCGTGTAATCCAGGATGTCATATTCTGAATTTGGTGACTTTATGGTGGATTTTCTATGACAATATGGTTTTTATTACGTCATGGGTATGGATATCGATATTAATTACGAAGATGATTGTATTTTGGCAACCCTAATATTTCTCTCATCGCGCATGTCATAGTATGTCAGCTTGGCAACATTTCTCCACCGCTAAAAAAATCAAAACTTAGCATTCTGGATTTTACGGCATCTGTGCCAATTATACAATTTGCACAAGAGACTATTTTTTTTAAAAAAAAATTCTAGCATTTTATTCTTTTTTGGTTCACATTATTCTGTGCATCAGCTTTTATCAACGAAAATTGTTCATTGGTAATACGGACTAGCTTTGGATTTTAAGTAGGTAATTCATATGTTTCATTAGTTTTTCTAGAATGGAACTTATTTTGCAGTGTGAAAAAATTGTCAAATAATTTTATTCAAAAAAAAAAAAACATTTTCTTAACTAACTTAAATTTCATATTTCATTTCATCGTAATTATATAATTAGATAGATTATAACATATTTAAATTTTTTGTTGATATTATTCTGTTTGCAATAAACTTAAATTTAAAATTTATTTAAATTTGGTTTTATAAAAAGTACTATATCCATTATTTGTTATATAATTTCAGATTGATTTCATTTTGATTAATTTTCCATTCCTATTAGCAAAGTGTACACATTAAATCTGTATTAAATCAGTAAAATGTACTAATTATGGAACGTTTAATACATGGTGTTAGAAATCATTCAGAGCTCCAGTGGCTCAGCAGCTTCACGCCACTTCCCGTAAGCTCAGCAAAGTGTAGCATCATTTACCGGGGGCAGTGGTTGGGAGGGTGACCACGGTGTACTCTCCTTCACTGGGTTGCTGGAGCTTCGTGGGTTGGGGACGAGTCCACGTTAATCTGTGGCGTCCAAAGTCCTTCCGCTGTTGTGGCGTGGATGTGGAGAGGAGGGTGCCAGCTCAGGTGTGGCCTCATTACCCGACCGTGGTTCAAAATTACGAGGCACCTTAAAATGAGCAAAGTCGTACTTTCACCCTCGTGGTGCTCTGATCCAAACGAAAGACGCTCTCTATTGACTTAATTCGCAATGCCAAAGGCATAGCGAGCTTGGCTTGAACAAGTGTCATAAACAATAACAAATCATTCAAGCATGCTAATTTTTCACGTCCTAAGATTTTAAACTTAAAACTTACAATAACGTTAATTTTTTTACAATATTGATAACTAAAGAATAATTTGTGAAAATTCTATGATATAAGTGTAAAAAAATACAATTAAAAGATATTTTCATAAGCTGTTTTATATTGACATGTTTTGTGTAAACATAAAACAAATTAGTATAAAACAACTAATGAAAAAAAAATGTCTTAGAATATCTATGTACTAAACAATAAATTAAGAATATAAATTTCTTACAAAGGTACTGCAAGATTATTGGATTAATTTTATTTAATACGCAATTACAGAATCTCAAGATAAAAGAATATTAATCTGATAGAAATAGATTGCACGAAAGCATGCTTTATGGATTGAGTAGTAAGAATTTAATAGAATATTTTGTTAAAAATTGCATATGAAATAAATGGAGTTTTAGTAAAATATTCTATTAAATTATTTTATACTTAGAAAGAGCATAATATTTTTAAAGATGCCGCTTATAAAATTTAGAAATTTCTGACGGTTAATGCAAAATTTTGTTCGTTACATAGTGAGTACAGGCATACTGTAAGGTAACTGCATATAACTGCATCATATCTCTAAATATGAAAAAAGATATGACACTACATAAAAGAAAAAGCAAATAAATTTACTGTGTCTGAAATAGTTTTTGCAGGAAGTAAGGAAATAAGCTTCAAGTAATCACACAGTAAATTAAACATCATGGAAATAATTAATAAAACATTAAATTGGCTTATAGTAAATATTAAATTATTAAAAGAATTGCAAAGGCAAAGAAAAAATATAATTAACAAAACAATTTTTTTCAATTATCAGTCGATACTGTATTTATTTCAACGGTGAACCACATTTATTCATGTATTTAAGAATATTTCAGATGATTTTTAGTTTTTAAAATCGTATTTATAAAATTTTTGTGTGGAATGTTCAATTGTTCTTTCTAACATCAACTGATTCATGTTGGTGATTTTTCTACTGATTAAATGTCTCAAATCATTTATTACTTCCAGAATTTGAAAAATAAGCTCGTAGCTCCATCAATTTCCTATTCAGCATAAAAATTAAGTCCACATTAGTTCATTTCAGAACTAACCCAAATTTCTATACATGTTGATAGATTTAGTATAGATATTCCGTCACTTTCATGTGTTTTTGTTTCAGAAATTCACTTGATAATCTTTCTGATTGCGCTAATGTATTTTCATAGTTAATCGTGAATTTCCTAATGCTTTCGCCAGGAAAATATTTAGCAAGTAAATTTGTTTGTCTTCTATTTTTCCAGATTGATACGTTTAATTATTCCCATGATTCTGAAGAAAACAACATAAACTATTCTAAGGCTCATTGCCTTTTCATTATATTGTAGTCCAACAATTTATTCCTTTGATGTGTTAGAGCATAAAATAGATATGAATCGTAAGGATTAAAGGAAATAATGCAGTAACTATTATATTTAATTAGTTTAAGAATTTTTTAATAATTCAAGCATGTTTCGTTTTTGTTTCTTTATTAAATTATTGTGTATTATTTATATAACAGTACAACAATAACCATTGATTCATATTTTCTGTACGGAGAGAAGGTAAATTATAAATAAAACATTTTTTTTACTATGCGCTTGCTTCTAAAGAGAATTACAAGTTTTATATTGTAGTAGTCATTAATAAACATGATGTTTTAAATAAAGTAATTTTATATTGCATTTTATCTTAAAAACAAAGAAAAGTGAAACAAGTTTTCCCAACAAAATAGAGAAATCATTTTATTGAGAAAGTTAATTAAAAGAAAAAGGCAGTTAGTAACTGTAGAAGTAAAATTAATTAATTTTAGAGAAAAATAGCAATAATTAGACAGTTTCAAAAACATCAAACGAAGATTTATTTGGTATTTTTTAAAACATTTTAGGAAAATACAGCTTTTTATGCGAGAGAAAAGTTGTTCATTTTTAGTAATTATAATTTAATGAGGGAAAAAATAAGCTTTCTTAAAATACTAATGCGTACTAAGTGACATCAAAAATTTAAAAAAATATCAATGAAGGACATAAATTGAAATAGTCAAAATGTAATTCTTGTATTAATATTTACAGTTTATATATATATATATATATATATATATATATATATATATATATATATATATATATATATATATATATATATATATATATATATATATATATATATATATATACGAGGGTTGCTCTGAAATTTTTGAGATACGCGCAGATGAAAATTTACAAAATAAAAATAACGGTTAATTTTAAAGTACAAAGTATTTTAACACAGAAGACTATTTTTTACTGACTTCTTCAACTTGTTTAGCGTGGAATAAATTTTAAACAGAAGAGAAAATGGAGTTGACGCGAGAACATTTTCGCGCTATGATTTTCTACGATTTTAATGCAGGATTAAATCAAGAAGAATGCGTTCAACGGTTGCGATTAGCATTTGGTGATAAATCTCCAGCACGTGCTAGTGTATTCAGATGGTTTAGAGAACTTTGAAGAGGTCGCAATTTTCTTCAGGATGAAGAACACACAGGAAGGCCACCGTCGGCAGTAATCCCGGATAATGTGTCTGCCATACGAAAAATGTTAATGGATGATAATCGCTGTACCAATCAAATGATACAGAAGGAACTTAACATTGGATCCGAAGCCATACACAAAATCATTCATGAAGAATTACATATGAAAAAAGTAGTTTGCCGTTGGGTTCCCCATAATCTAACTCAGCATCAAAAAGAGGAGCATGTCAGAATCAGTAAAGAAACACCTAATATGCTGAATGATGGTGGCCACCGCATCATTTCTAAAATTGTAACAGGTGATGAAACGTACATACCGTTTTTTGACGTTCTAACACACCAAGAAAGCAAAGTATGGGTCTTTGAAGATGATCCCACGCCGACAATGGTGAAAAAACAATACGCACTGAAAATAGTGATGTATGCCGTTTTCTTCAGAAGTACGGGATGGGTCAAATCCATCAAGTTGGAAGGACAGAAGACAGTAACAGCAAACTGGTATACCACTCAATGTCTTCCAGAAATTCTACAAGAACTGAATGTTAGGGGACTAATACTTCACCATGACAATGCATTTTCACATACAGCCGGATTAACAGTTGAGTTTCTTAAACAAAAACAAATTAAAGTGATCGGACATCCGCCGTATTCACTTGATCTAGCTATGTGCGACTTTTGGTTATTCTTTAATCTAAAAAAGAACTTACGTGGACGTCGTTTTCATTCAGAAGAAGAGATTGATATGGCTATCAATGCATTTTTTTCATCTATTCGAAGAAATGAATGGTTTGAGGCATTTAATTTGTGGAAAATTCGTCTACGAAAGTGCATTGATGCTGGAGAAGACTACTTTGAACACACCTAAAATTTTGTAAGTATAATTTTAAAAACTTAGTTGTATCTCAAAAATTTTAGAGTGACCCTCGTATGAAAACGGAAATTATATCTAATTATATTTGAAATACAAAATGTTTAGTACCATGCGTGTAATAATGCAGTTGTTCAAGAAATAAAAATATTATTTTAATATTCTTGTTAATTTAAATTTGGATTAATATTTTAATTATGAAATGATATATATATATATATATATATATATATATATATATATATATATATATATAAAATATACGTAAAATCAGTATAATAACGAAAGCTCAATATTTCTTTTAAAATGTATATCAAAGGTTAAGATCCTCTTAAGGGATTCTCAATTACAGGTAACCTTATTTACACTCATAATCACATCTCATAACATAGAATCATATGTGCAAATATGAAGCGTCAAATACAAGATACTCATGCAGCAGAAATAAGACATATCATAAACATGGGTCAATTTAAACTAGAGAATTATCAACTCGCATAAATGCTTAAACCCTACGATTAAAACCTAATTCTAAATTTTAGAAGATTATATTATGAGCATCATTAGTTAACTATCAAAATTTTTAGCAGCATCCTTAATAGTAATCATTTAATAGAATGATAGCAACGTCATTGTACTCAGACATACCTTCTGTTTAGAAATAATACCACCAGATAATGCATAAGATTAAAAAATAGCAATTGTGATGTGTGTATGAAGAATAATTTACACACAGCTAGCTTATTTATTTAGATTCTATCTATGTAACACAGAGAAATGACACACACACAACACAGAAATGAAAACATAAGAACATTAAAACAAAACAACTCTGATAATCATATTCGAGCAGTAGCAGTCTCTAGGGTTAGAGCTCAACTCGTTCATTCAGTTCGTTTATGAGCGTTAGAGGGCGTTGCTCTGTTACAGACTCCCCTTCTGGCTCTGAAATCGTCTCGATGATGAGCCAGGATTTGATTGTCTGATTTTTGGAGGTCTCCCCCGTTTTCTTAAGGGAGCAACTGGACCTCTGTCTTTCGATGAAGGTAGTTGGTATGGCCTTATCACATTCGTGTGGTATGTACCTAACACTTGATCAGGTGCAGCAGGATCTGTAATATCATAGGTAGTTGGAGACCTGTTTGTGAGTATGAGGTATGGACCTTCACGTCTGGGCATAAATTTTTTACTTTTCTTGTTCTTGGAATTACTTATTTGATGTAAAGTAATCCACACTTTGTCACCTGGCTTATAATAAGCCTGTCTATGTTTTTTGTCAAAGTAAACCTTTCTTCTATCCTGCTTTTGTTCTACTCGCTCCCTGATTTGAGGAGTTAGACGAGCAAACCTTTTCAAATAGGGCGTTATTTCAGGGACAAAGTTGTCATTATTAATAATTGATCTCATGTCGTGACGAACATCATCCGTCGTCCTAAGCTCTCTGCCGAATTGCAGATAAGCGGCAGTGTGACCAGTGGTGTCACATGTAGCTGTATTCATGGCAAAACGAATCATAGGAAGATGTTCTTCCCAGGTATCATGTGCATCGCCTACTAAGATGGCTAATCTAGGTTTCAAATCTCTGTTCTTACGTTCAGAGGGATTCGCTTGAGGATGATAAATAGGGATGAGGTCTTGTTTGATATCTAACAAATGACAAATTTGCTACATGACGGCACTAACAAATTGAGATCCGTTGTCACTGATTAATCTTCGAGGAAGTCCATAGCGTAGATAAACTTCCTCAAGTAGCGTTTTGGCACAGTTTGACGCTGTGGCATCATTAAGAGCAAATAACTCAACCCATTTGGTACTCGTGTCCTCCACAATGAATATCCATTTCTTTCCTATTGGGGTTTCTAGGAGAGGACCAAAGAGATCAATAGCAAGAGTTTCGAATTTTTGTGCATAAATAGGTGTTCTAAGCAGACCAACAGGTTTCTGGTTTGTTGGTTTATACCGATTACATTCTGCGCATGTTTTGACATAATCAGAGATGTACTTCCTCATGCCTGGGAAAAAATATCTGGAAGCTATCTTATTGTAGGTACCTTCTATGCCATAATGACCAGCTGTAGGAGCATCATGGTGTTCTTGCAGAATTCTTTGTCGTTCTTGAATGGGAACAACTAATTGGGCATCGTCTGAATCCGTTTCAGGCGAATAACGATACAAAATACCTTCGTTCATTATATATCCTCGACTGATATAGTTAGCAAAGTTTTCATCCCTATCATTGTTTTCCAGACAATCGACAATTTTCTTCAGATCTGGATCTGCCAACTGTTCTTTTCGAATATCACTTGATTTCCTAGTTGGCATATCGACAGAGATTGCATGCATTTCACAATTTGGATCATCATGAAAGTAAGTTGGTCTTGATAACATATCAGCCACAACATTTGCTTTTCCAGGTGTATATTCTATTTTCAAGTTAAATGATTGGATCTTTAAAGCCCATCTTGCTAAGCGTCCTGAGGGAGACTTTATGCTCAGAAGCCATTTAAGAGGTTGATGATCAGAAGCAATAATCACTTCCTGACGGTCAATGTAGCCACGAAATTTTTCCAATGCCCAAACTACTGCTAAAGCTTCGCGCTCAGTAGTCGAATAGTTGCGTTCTGCTGGGGTCAACAAACGACTCGCATATTCGATAACATGTTCTTCTGGGCTATTTCCTTGTAGAAGGACTGCACCAAGGGCATAGTTACTAGCATCGGTGCGAATTACAAAAGGCATAGATCCATCCGGTTGTTTTAACACAGGGGCTGTTGTCAAGCGTTCTTTCAAAGTTTCGAAAGCCTTTTGCTGTTCGAATCCCCACGACCAATTGACTTTTTTCTTACTTAGGTAGCTAAGATGTCGTGCTATGTCCGCAAAGTTCGGAACATATCTCAAACCATGAGCAGGTTTGTAAGAACGATTGTAGTTCTTTGACATTATTTGGAACAGGAATTCTTTGAATCGATGCAATTTTCTCTCGGTCAGCTTCAATTCCATTTCTGGTGATCCAAAATCCTAAGTACTTAACACGTTCACAGGAAAAACTGCATTTATCTCTATTTGCATGGAGTTTAAATAGAGAAAGTCTTTCAAAAACAGTTTTTATGTCTTTCAAATGCTTGTCAAATGTATCTTATAGGACTATGATATCATCCAAGTATGAGAGTACGAAGACATCCTTCAGACCACTTCTGAATTTGTCTATTAGACGTTGAAAGGTGGCAGGTGCGTTTCTTAATCCAAAAGGCATACGTAGATAACGATAAGTGCCAAAAGGACAAATAAAAGCAGTTTTGTCCAAGTCAGCCTCATCTACTTGAACCTGATGATAACCAGATTGTAAATCAATGGTAGACATATAGGATGTCGGTGTCGCCTCGTTCAAGAGATCGTCCTTTCGTGGTAATGGGTAAGTGTCAGGTTTTGTAACAGCATTGAGACCTCTATAATCTACACATAATCTGATTTTCCCATTGGGCTTTTCCACGAGTACAACAGGAGCAGCATAAGCTGATTCACATGGTTGGATTATATTCTTTGCTAACAGTTCATCAATTTGTTCTTTAAGTATTTCTTTCTTGGCTGGAGACATGCGATATGGTGGAACAGATATAGGATTAGGGTCTAATGTCTCTATTCTGTGCTTAATGAAAGGAGTAGGCTCTCCCCTGGTTCAAAGCAATGCTTGTAACTTTGAAGCAAGCAATTTAGTTTTCCTCTTTGTGTCTCTGTTAGATGTTTCCCTTCGTCACTTCTCAAGTGAACTACAGTTGTCGTTTCAGGCACTATTGAAGTTTTAGAAGTGTTTGAAGTTTTTCTTGCATTAGTAGGTTTTACGTAAAACTAATACTGTCTCTTTGGATTTTCGCAAAAATGCCAGGTCCCATTTTGAACATCAAGAACAATACCAGCTGCGTGGAGAAAATCTCTTCCTAAAAGTGTGCTGTTATCTTTGGCTTTAGGTAGAACGAGAAGTTCTGTTGACACACTTTTACCTTCTATACACAGACTAACAATAGTTTTAAGGGCAACCATGGACTGAAGTTTTCCATCAGCTAGAGTGAGCGAAATTTTCTTGTTTTCAAAAGCAACTCCATTGTTTCGTAAAAAGTTATATAACTTTTCTCCTGCAATAGAATGTGAAGCACCAGTATCTGTTCAAACTGCAATCTTCTTACCGAACAATTCAAAGACAATCATACTTGACAGATCTGTAGCTATATTATTAGTGAATAAGTTCATGCAATTAATAGTTGTATCTTCATGTTTAGAACCTGCGCAAGTAGGACATTTTGATCTGATTACTCCAGGCGTTCCGCAACCAAAACATTGAATAGATGATCTTCCATCTAATCTAGCAGTAGAGGAACGAGTTATTGGAAATTTTTAATATCGATTTTGAGCATTTTCTGGAGCATTAACTACAGGACGAAATTTTCTATCTGGGATAGTTTTTCTGTTTTCATCTCTTGAACAGATCTTCCTTTGAGACTGGTTCAATTGCTTCTTTGTTCCTTGCCGGACATTCTCATAAGCATCCAGTTTTTCAGCTATATCTAGGGGATTAATCCAGTTTGCCCAAGAGTCAAGAAAATGATCTTTGACTTCTGGTGGAGTTCTTTTCTTAATTTGATCAGCGATTATTAAGTTTTTGAGTTGATCAAAAGTTGTAATATTCGTTTCTTTTATCCATCCCTCAAAATAAGAAGTTAATTCAAAGTAAAAGTCTCGCCATGTTGTATCAGAACTTTTTCTGTGTTGAGAAAATAATTGTCGAAACTTATCAGCAGTAACCCTAAATCTTTTAAGGAGCATTTCCTTCACCTTTTGGTAATCTTGTGCATCTTGTTCATTTTCTCTAGCAAGCAGTTGTGCTATTTCAGCTGGCAAAGAGCCAATTAAATATGGTATCCAAGACGACTCGGGAAGATTCATAAATTTTAACTGTCTCTCGAATATAATCAAAAATAGTCCAATTTCATCTTCTTTTGGATTAAATTTAGGAATGATACGATTAAGTTCGAATTTTGGACATTCAGAATCAGAAGAGCCTACAATTGAGGTAGATGCCTTTTGAGCTTCGAGCTGAAGCCTAAGCTTTTCCAATTCATAACCACGTTCATTTTCTAAACGCAATTGTTCTTCCACTTTTAACTTACGCAATCTTTCTTCTTCAATTTCCTTTTCTTTTGCTAATCTCTCAAATTCTGCTACTTTTTCAGCTTCTAAGCGATCTTCTATTATAACACTAAGCATGTTTTTCACAAGTTCTTCGTCATAGTTATCACTTTTAGTTATAAGTTCTCTAAGGTCAATTATTTTCATCTCATCTGACACAGCCAAACCAAGCTCTGTTGCAAGAGTTCGGAGGTCTTGTTTTTTAGATTTGCCAAGAAATGCCATTTTTACCAGTCTTTCAATATTAGTGAATTATGTAAAAAATTTTTAAAGTTCAAAAAGTCTTAAATTTAATACCTTAACTAAGATCTAAATATTTAGAAAATCAAATGATACCAAAAGAAAGTTCTTAAACATAAAATTATTCAAATACTAGAGACATCAAATCAAACACTTCAGTATAATCAATTTAAAAGAAGATAATGTATTTCAATTACTGGAATAACAAAGAAAGTAATATACTTTTGTAGTACATAATTAAAATTATACTAGAAACAAGTCAGTACAATTACTAAAAATATTAAATATATAGCAAACACTGTAAAATCATCACTCTCTACCTACTACTTAATACGAAAATAATAATCTTGTGAATTAAAAATAATAATTATCATTTAAATTTTAAAACAATTTTTGAATATATTGAAAACAATACAAACAGTTAATTTCAGAAATACTCAACTAAAATAATTATCAATAGAGTATTTAATGTTTTCTTATTAGTGCACAAAAAATTATTAAGAATATTTATAAATACTTTCAAACAGATTACCTAATTATTTCCATAGATCGCAAACATAAATTATATATTTAGTAACAGATTATTTTATTACGAAGGATACTCATTCTCAAAAATATGAATCATTAGATAATGTAACTAATATACAAAATACTCACATTTTCCACAACAATAAAATCAATACAAGAATCAAAAATAAATTTTCAAATAACTTTCTTTTAAATAATACTCAGCAATATTTTGCTTTAATAATTCAATACTTTTTTGATTTAAAACAAAACACATGTATGAAAGATTACATATTTATAAAATTGATTAAAATTATCTTTCGTTATTAATAAAATTATTTAAATGCAATTAAATAATTAAACAAATGCATGCAAACAATATTATATATCATATAATGGACACATATGACTTTATTTATTAAATAAGTTTCTCAATTTCAATAAATCTTATACTTATTTTCTATAAAATAAAATATACATTCATAGAGAAATAAGATTCTCTTTTAAGAATTATTTAGTTACGAGAAAAAAAGGAGCCCTTCCTTCCTTCGAGAGGCACTTGAAAGTAAAAAATCTGTTACGAGAGAACAGAATCGCATTGCTAAAAGAAAAGAAAACAAAACAAGCTCGTAGCTTCTCGGCAACGGTGGTCTGTGTGACTAACTTATTTTCAAACGATTTTGCGAATTTCGTTATCAAAGTAATCTGATTTCGCCTTTAATATTCAGTATAAGTTATTAAATTACACGATTACTTAAACACATTAAAATAGTATTAACCACTATGCACATTGATACAAAACAGAAGCAAAATAATCATAAAATAGAAATGAATAACAAAGAGACATGCAAACGGATCTGCTGCTCGAAATAATTTTTTTAAAGCTTGGATAAGCCAAAATTAATTGATATATTGTTTGGTTAAACAATATGAATTTAGATTCTATATGAGTTTGGGTAAACTCATCAATTCCGACGATTTAACAAAATGTAAATCACAACAAAAGTATACTTATCGTTTCTGCACCACGTTTTGGGCGTCAAATTTCTTGTGATGTGTGTATGAAGAATAATTTTACACACAGCTAGCTTATTTATATATTTATTTAGATTCTATCTATGTAACACAGAGAAATGACACACACACAACACAGAAATGAAAACATAAGAACATTAAAACAAAACAACTCTGATAATCATATTCGAGCAGCAGCAGTCTCTAGGGTTAGAGCTCAACTCGTTC
The DNA here is from genome assembly GCA_037975125.1 of Latrodectus hesperus. Taxonomy (NCBI): domain Eukaryota; kingdom Metazoa; phylum Arthropoda; class Arachnida; order Araneae; family Theridiidae; genus Latrodectus; species Latrodectus hesperus. The sequence goes on along the minus strand of JAJQOW010002091.1, from coordinate 9,230 downwards.
ATTCAGTTCGTTTATGACCGTTAGAGGGCGTTGCTCTGTTACACAATTACTTTGACATTTTCATACCTCTTTAACAGGTGCCTGTACATCAATTAAAAAACGTCAGATTCTCGATGACTATTTTTGAAATATAAATATCAATATTTTACTTTATTTTAAAAATTTATCGCAACCACATTTTAGAGATATGTATGGAAACTTCCTACATACTAAATCTATAATGCAGTAAATTTATATATTTTTAAATATTAATCTATTGTAAATGAAACAGCATTCACTAAGATTTAATCATTTAGATACAAATTTATTACTTGAAATTTAAAAAAAAAATTAAAGTAGTTGAGATATGAAGACATTAAGAAACATGCTCGAATATCTTTCATGTCTTTGAACATAAAATATTGTAAAAATGTCCTAGGAAACTTATTAAACATATATGAATATTAATTTAAATTTTTAGGACATAAAATTAAATAATTAAATTAATAAAATCTTCCTTCCAAAGAATAGAAGTATTATATTAAGTTCACAATAATTTCATTAAAATGTTATTATGTTTTTAAATATATGCTATTTAATGTAATTTATTTTAATACTAGACTCAAAAAATAAGATAATATACATCCCTCTTCCAAGAATATTTTATATATTACGACAGTGTCTGTAATAGGGTGAAGTACTTTGACTACCATGTTAAGAGAGTGAGGAAAGAGATTCATTACTCACACACCTTCCCTCAAAGCAAGAATGTTCATTGATGACACTTATTTTCTTTGGTCTACTGCTTTCTGCTAAGTTTTATGTTCAAATGAGCCATTAATTAACCGATGATGAGTCTCTCGTAATATACAACTTACAACACTGCTGAGTTAATTTGTGTCTGGCAGCATAATGTTATTTGAGATAAGGAATGCATTTATTATCATTAACAACATTATTTGCCGGGAAAGCTAGATTTTATTATTTATTAAAAGTATATAAGTGTATATATGTATATAAATATATATATATATATATATATATATATATATATATATATATATATATATATATATATATATATATATATATATATATATATATATATATATATATATATATATATATAATTTTAAAATCATAGTAACAAATGATAAAAAAATTAAGGAAATATTTTTTTTTGCTATATCGTTTTCACATCTTATAAATCTTACTATATTCAAAATATGTTTCTAATTAAGAAGGATAAGAAAATGTTTGTTTTATAATTTTTGAAAATATTCCCTATACTTTCAAAATTTTATTAACTTTTCTAAAAATTTTTGTTTCATTAGGTGAATTTAATTTGGTACTAATTTATAATCAAAAGTACATCTTAATAAATGAATTGTTCAATTTTTATGTTAATTATTTAGTGATATAAATAATATTTTGAATTTCGATTGACATATTTTTAATTCTTTAGAAATAATATTTGATTTTCTGACTAAAATTTACAACACTAAGCTATGCACACAATTAGCTAAAAAAATAAAAAAATTAAAGGCTCTGCTTTAGATTTTATAAATTAGTTCACAAATAAATCAACGCTTTAACTACTTATAATTATAATTTCCATGAATAATTTACTTAATTCATGGAAATTATAAAATGGAAAAATGAATAGGATTTGACAACGTGATAACCTTCATTTACGTTACAAAATATTTGAATATGACTTATAAAATTTTGATGACATCCTAATATTACGTGGCAACATTTGAAATTTTCCTTAAGTTAAAACCAAATGGTATTTGATCTGCTTCTTTACAAGAAATGATATATCTAAAAGGTAAGGTGAATGTAATTCAAGTTTCGCTAACAAAAATTTGTGGTTATAAACAATTTCCAAGATTAAAATTTATTTTTGAAATATTAAATAATGTTGCTGAATTTCATCACTCAATACAAAATACATATTTATAAAAGGATTTAAACCAACTATACATTATGCATTGAATAAAAGTTACTATCAAAAATATTAATCTTAAGAAATCAAAGAATAAGAGCGATAAATAAGATCATTTGCTTAATCATTTTCATTTAACTATTTTGAAAAACATTGAAACGTTAAACAATTTTTGTAGGATAGTGATTTTAATATGAAAATATCTAATATACTTATTTCAATTTTAAAAAGACAGTTGAATATTTTTTATGCATGTATGCAGTTTAAGCATATTGTGATTAAAAATATTAAAATATTTTGAGAAATGGAAATAATATTAGTGTTGAAATAGATAATAAAATGTTTATAGGAATTAATGAAAATCTTTATTATATGGCAAAATACCTTTAGAATTTAAACAAGATCTCTGTCTTTTTCCTTAGCTGTACTCTCTATCTCTCTCTTAGTCCTTCGATATGTTGCTGGACAGTATTTTAAGGATATATATGTCAACAATAGATCATATAAATAAGATAAATACGTAATTTATGATACTAAATATCCATGTGTAAAATGCGGAATAAAACAAATTTTATGAAAGTCATTTGTGTTTGAAATATAAACTATAAAACAATGTATTTATTTAAGTTTTGAAATTAGTTGAATATACAGTGATAACAAAAATGTTTAAATTATTTGTAAAAATCTTCAAATTTTATTAAAATATTTCATAGATAACAAATTTTAATATTTTTAGATTTTATAATTGATATTATAGATAGATATAGAAAAATAGATTTTTCTTTTGAATTTATTCAATGCATTGACAATCTGATCAAAACTTCCAATGTTCTCATAAGTATGGTATTACGCAAAACTTTTAGTATTCATAATTGATATTTATCTACTTTCATATCTGCTATCCTAATTATGCATTTTCAGATTTACCTGACAACTGCAACCGTTACTATGTAGTCATTTTACTTGCCACTTGATCCGGATACTCAGTTGAAACAAAGGCGCAATTTTATTTTAAATCCCATAATTAGTCATAGGAAAGATTGATCAGAAACGTTAGTATCACTTACACAATGACCCAAATAAGATTTTCTATTTCACTTGTATTTTAGATAAGCCTAAAATACTTTGTTCTTGTTTACTTCATTATTTTTATCTTGAAGACAGATATACGAGGTGTGGCTATTAAATAACGAGACTGACGCTGCGGCGGCAAAAGTGCGCATGCGTAGTCCGCCATTGACTATCAGCTGTTTAGTGTGAAGCTTTCTCTTCAAAATGCCCTAAGCCTCATTTGCGTAAGTAACACGGTTTAGTCATAACCTTCATTTCCGTTAACATTGTTATTTAGTTTTGGCGAAAAAATGGTGAGTGTAATAATAGAGCAACGAATTGTTGTTAAATTTCACTTCAAACTTGGAAAAACCGGTACTGAAACTAGTAATTTACTGAAAGAAGTGAACGGCAGTGAATGTTTATCACGTGCACGAGTTTTTGAATGGTTCAAACGTTTTAAAGATGGCCGACAAGACGTTGAAGATGATTCACGGCCAGGTCGCCCTTCAACGTCAAAAACGGATGAAAATGTCGAAAAAGTTGCTAGTTTGATTCGGTCTGATCGTCGATTGAGTATTCGTGCAATAGCTGAAACTGTAAACATTGATAAAGAATATGTACGGCAAATTTTACATGACAATTTGAACATGAAAAAAGTGTGTGCCAAAATGGTGCCAAAAATTCTCACGTTTGAACAACAAGCAACTCGCAAAAACTGGCCCAACACAGCATCCCACCGTTAGAGCATCCACCTTACTCTCCAGACCTGGCACCATGTGACTTCTATCTGTTCCCTAAGGTGAAATCTGCATTAAAAGGAACAAGATTTGAGTCCGTGGAAGCTGTTAAAGAGAAAGCGGCAAGAGTACTGAAGGAGTTGACAAAAGATGACTTCCAGCACAGTTTCCAACAATGGAAAATTCGCATGGAGCGTTGCAGGGATAGAGAAGAGGTGTACATTGAAGGTGATAATAAATAATTATGCATAAAATAAGAATAAAACTTTTTACAACGACAGTCTCGTTATTTAATATCCACACCTCGTATGCGAGTTATTTTATATTATAGTTTTTCACAATATGCAAATGCTTAACAAATTAGCAGTTATTTATGAAAAAAATGTATTTAAATTAAGAACTTATTTTTATAAGAATATAAGATTTTTATAAGAATTAATTTTATAAGACATTTAAGTTTAAAAACTAATATAACTCTAAAAAAATGTTTCATTTTCAAGAAATGTCTCAATTTCTGAGGGTGACACTTAGACATTTGCATTTCTTTTAATTACATTTTCCGTATTCGTAGATAATTTGTTTTTTTAAATATTTGATGTTGTTTCAGTATATTAAGTCAGTATATACGTTTCAAATGCAAAAATGTGTTTAAAACAATCTTAAAAATTTATAAACTGATTTCATTTAAACTTTTTCAATATTTATATCATAAAATATATCGAGAGAAGTTTTATGAAAAATAATAGCTTTTATATAAAGAAATTATCTCAACTATGTAAGATTATCAGTTTCACAAGCTACTTATTGAAACTATCAAAACTTTTAAACTTCAAATGCATAACTCAATTAACAGTTTTAAAATAAATGTATTTTTTAACTTAACAGAAATATTCTAAATTGTTTAGAAAATCTTTAATGGGTATGAGAAATTCGATTTTACAATGAAGGAAACCATTTTTCTATACCACTGTATTAAGTTATACTCAAAAATAATATGAAATTTTCATAGTTAACATAAAACTAAATCTGCTAAAAGTAAAGATTTTAAAGTTTAAATTTAATTTTTTTACTTTAATTAAATTAATAAATATAATTATTAGTTTTTACTTAATTATATACTGAAAATCATGTCTCTGAATATTCTTTGATATGTGATTGCACTGTCAATAGTTGCTCAATTTTAAGAATATGGCATATTTAGAAATTATTGACTATAGTGGAAGATATATACAATTCAAAATTTTAAATAATTGTTTGAATGAAAAAAAGTCAAATTTAGAAAGAAATATCATCACTCTAGTATCCTTTTTTCCCATGTACTTCACAACATTTCCCATTCATTCATTCATTGTCGTGTGCCAGCTAGGCTGGCAACATGGGGTGCGCTGCTCCACTTTTCCAACTGAACCCTATTTTGCTGTGGAGTCAGACTTCCTCAGTACACACATGCCATAGGAACCCGTTTATAGGGTACGCAACCATTCACACCTCATTCATACAAGGAAAGGACAAAGACAGGATAGATAGAGAGAGAAAGTACATCCATGCCCGAACCGGGATTCGAACCCAGGACCTCCTTATCCGTAGTCAGGCACACTAACCACTAGACAAGTTGGTTGGCAATATTTCTTTTATATTAAAAAATTAATTCAGGCCGATCTTTATTAAGCATTAACCAATTTACTTAAATTTTTATAAGTGTATAATAGAAAGAATATGCAGTGAATATTGCAAGAGTGATATTGATTGAAATTATTTATAGGATAGTACAAAAGTTTCAAATGCAAGCACATCAACAGATTGCTGGTCAGATTGCATGCTCAGATTTCACTGAGTAAAAGTAATTTACACTATGTTCTAATCAATTGCAACCCGATTTTAAAACATAAATTCGATTACATTCTAAGTTCTCTTTAATTTAATGAACTGATTCTAAAGGAAATATGAAATGTCGTTCTTTTATTGAAATTTGGTTTGGTTTTTTGTTAGACATTGTAATTTTTTTTGCAATAAAACCATAAGGTTTATATTCAAGTAATTTACAGGAAGTTTTTCTAAGGAATCATAGTTATCATATATTTGTTCCTAACATAAAAAAGTTGAAAATAAAAAAATGTGTGTTATATTTTTATTGAATGATAAACTGGATTTTACTGAAATATAAATCATTTAATTACTTTTCTGAATAATTTCTTAAGTGATTAAGTGACTTGAATTAATGATGTATTCGATGTTTATAAAATAACAAAGCCAATCTGCAGGACATTCGAAATTCGAAAGTCTTTGAAGGCTGTATACGGGAAATTGATTAATGACTTTCTAACAAAATAGGGCTTATTGTTTAGTCCAGCCTAGTAAAGTGCTTTTAAACTTTTCATTAAGAACTAAAGAAAAAGAATATTAAAAGTACATTAGTCATTTAATGTTTATTCTTTATCTCAGAAGAAGAAAATTAAAGATTCATTTTAACTCTACATTATCCGCTCAACTTTCAGCATGTTAATAGAGCACACAGGTATAAACTTCTTAAGAAATCTGAGCCATGAAAGAAATTATCTTAAGGAAACAGAGCTTGCTTTGTATAAAGAAATATGTATAATGAAAAAAAGATTAATGAAAGTTTCAAATGCAAGGTCTTTACTATTTTGTATATTGTTGTTCAAGAATATATTTCAAAATGTTCAGTTAATTTCTTTACAGTGACCTTAATTTGCGAGTACTTCTTCATGTTTAAATTCTAAGTTTAGATAAAAATATTACTCACTTTTCTAATTACTTTTGATTAATTCTTTTGCGTCTATGTAAAACTGTATATATACATCTCATCTGCGTCTGTGTTTATTTCAATAAAACTTTCAAAATAATATATTTTACTATTTTGCATTCTGATGATCATGAACATATATTTTTTTCACCTGTTAAAATTCATTTCGTTAATATTTAATCATTAAAATTTAGTCTCAATTTAAATGTAAGTAAATTAATTATATGTGGTAATGTGTGCAGTAACCCAGAAAACTAATTTAAAGTTAATAAATAAGAATATAAGGTCTATGTTCATACGTTAATTTTGCATCATTAATTTATTTACATTGAAAATATTTGCAAGTAATTGCTATAATTTTTGATCAATCATTAACATTTTATGATTTTGTTGTTGATTTGTTTCATTTCACACAGGTTTTTATTTTTTTTACTTAGCAGTCACTTAAAATTTAACTTTTGAGAATATCCTAAAAATTAATGTAATTTTCAATCGTAGAATTATAAATATAAATTTCTACTAAACATACATAAATTTTTACTAAAAAAGGAATACATGATGACATATATAAGCATTTTAAATATTTAGATCTTTTTTATTATGAATATTGCATAGTAAGAAATTACTCAAAATCGCGCAGAAATTCCATTACTAAGATATAATATTAATAATAAGCAGCACTAGAAGTGGTGTTTTTTCATAAATTTAGTATTTATTTTCAAAGGAAATATTATAAATAATTTTCCTTAAAATTCAAATGCTTAAAGTTCATTACATTGATATATTTTTTACATCATGAGCATAAGATTTGTACCATTCAAAAGTCTGCTTAAATAAAAAAAAAATTCTGATTTTTAAGTAACATTCAAAAACAAAACAACAATTTCCCATAAGCTAAAATTTATTTAACTGGGGATAAGAATTTCAACTATTTATATTGCTTGCTGTACACATTATTTACATATAATTCTACAAATAGTGTTTCTAATATTGATTAATTTCTACATTTTAAGTAATGTCTGTGTCAAGCCCGATGGCTTAGTGGCAGAGTTTCACGCTCCCAAGGCACAGGTCTGAGGTTTGATCCTCGGTCTGGGATTAGTTGACTCAGCCTTTCATCCCTTCAGTGGGTCGATTAACTGAGTACCAAGCATGCTTGGGATCTGAACACTAGGGGTCTCATGTTAGGCTGAGCTACTAACTGGAACATATGTTTCGCATGCCATGGCCCTCGATCATGAAAACAGTTATGGGCACAAAAAGCGTTGGCCCACATGGGCTGTCATGCCACGGAGTTAAGTTCTGTGTAAAGTACAATGTCTGAATCAAAAAACGTCGACGGAAATTCTTGCGATCATAAGCGGGATTCAGGTCCGAAGTTCGATCCTTTGGCTGGGCAAGGTTGACTCAGCCTTTCATCCCTTCAGTGGGTCGATTAACTGAGTACCAAGCATGCTTGGGAACTAAACACGTATTACGTTAGGCTGACCACCTAACTGGGACATATGCTTCGCACCCCAGGGCCCTCGGTCATGAAAACAGTTATGGGCACTGTAGGCTTTGGCCCACATTGGCTGTCGTGCCATGGAGTTTAGTTTATAAGCGGGATTACCATGTTAAATAACATAAGAGTGGGTGGTTATTATTATATAGAATATAGATGACAGCTATTATAACATATTTTGGTAAAACATGTGTGTTTCATTAGTAACTTTAATAAAATCTACTTTTGATATAAGAATTACTATTTATGAAATTCGATTAAAATTCAAATAAAGTAACAAAAGAAAAAATTACTCTAAAAGAATGTATCTATAAGTTGAAAAAAACTTACCAAGCTTATGTTTTAATATCTAAACGTGAAATGATCTTTTTGTTAATTACAAGAGTTTTAAAGAACTCGTGAATGGTATTTTTAGAAAGTTGCGTCAAGGTAGAATTAAATTGATTGTACGATTCAGAATTAATTTAAATTAGTACTTTTTCATGTAATTTGGGTTAAAATTAATTTAAAATTAAGCTATTGGATGCTCTATAATTTCTTTTAGCATGAAGCGGGATAGATTTTTTATTCTCATATTTATTCCTTTATGAATAATTGCAATTAAGAAGAAGCAGCTTTTTATTCGTAATTTAAATATTTAAATAAGAAAGAAGAAATGCATATTTAATTTTTCTTATTTCTTTATATAAGTAGAAATGTTTTGTTTTTTGAGAATATATTTAAAATAAATAAATGGATAATTCTAATATTTTTGAAGAATTAATTAATAATGGCAGAACAGAGATTTATAAGTACAAAATATCAACAAAATATGAACATGGTATACTGAATTACATGTATACTCAATAAAAATGAATTAATAATGGCATAACATATTTATAAGTATAAAATATCGACAAAATGTGAACATGGTTTACTGAATTACAAGTATAATCTATAAAAAATTAATTAATAATGGCAGAACAGATTTATGAGTATAAAATATCAACAAAACATGAACATGGTGTACTGAATTACATGCATACTCTATTAAAAATAAGTAATGGCATAACAGATTTATAAGTATAAAATATCGACTAAATATGAACATGGTGTACTGAATCACATGTATACTCTATAAAAAATTAATTAATAATGGCAGAAGAGATTTGTGAGTATAAAATTTAGAGAAATTAGGAGTACGGTATACTGAATTACATGTATACTGGATATAGAATTAATTCATAAGAGCAGAACCAATTTATG
>JAJQOW010002090.1:10000-25042 GCA_037975125.1 Latrodectus hesperus | reverse complement strand
GGAGTGTCATTTCTTAAAATTGGGTGTAATTCTCCTCTTCTGTGCTTACCTCTTTTTCGATTTCTTTAAATACACGGTATCCAATTGGATAAACACTTCCCAATTTTTTGATTAATTTGAGGAATGTAAAAGAATTTAAGCTTTCTTCTTTTCTTTTAACTGTAAAATGACCTTTCTCATGTGATCAGATTTAATTAAATTCATTTGCATTTCCTCTGGGACTATTAACAGTTCATTTCCCTTAACATATTTTTAAAGAACATTTGTGAGTAAGTAATGATCATGAGATTTTTGTTTTAATATCTCTTTAATTGTTTCCATAAATTCGTCTGTGTTTTGTGCTTGGATTATTTTTAGTGTTAAAATATCTTGAGCTATCACCCAAATTGGGTTTCTACTTAAAGCATTGACATTTCGTAGGCTAGAACCTTTTCTGCGTTCTATTGTGTAGTCAAAGTCACTTAACAATAGAACCCAAACAGCAATTTTTGTGCATAAATCTTTTTTGTTTATTGTCTTAGCAAAAGCATTACAGTCAATAGCTATTTTAGAAAGAATTCCCAAAACATATACCCTAATTTTTTTTAAGCTTCTATAACAGCCATAACTTCTAGTGAGTAACTCGAATATTTTCGCTCAGTTTCTGTTGTTTTCTTACTGATGGAGTAAACAGGTTGGAACAGATAATCAACTAAAGACTTTTGAATTAGTTTGACGCCAAAATCATCAATGAATCATAATGTATTTTGGTTTCACATTGAGGGTTAAAAATTGTAAGAACGGGTTCCGTGGATAAGATACATTTCAATTAGTTAAATTAATTTCTTTCATTTTCACCAAATTTAAATTTAGACACTTTTCTCAATAAATCCTTTAAAGGTTTAGTAATAATAGAATAATTCTTAAGAAACTTTGGAAAAACCCAGTCAATGCTAAAAAACTCTGAACGTCTTTTGTACTTTTTAGCTTGTGAAAATTAATTAAAGTAAAAGTTAATTTATTTTTATATGTAGACGGATATAATTTACCATTTATTATTTTATAGAAAAAAATATTTCACTTTTCAAAAAATTACATCTTGTTAAAATTAATTCAATCCATACCCTGACGCAGTTTGTATAACAAGTTTTAGTTTTTTAATAACTTCAGTTTGTTTTCGGCAGTAATATTTAAGTCATCCATATATAAATCACTATAACATATTCTTTAATGAATTGTCGAAACAAATTATTGGTGGATTTTGAAAAGTACTCGAAGAATTATTTAACCCAAATGAGCACTTCAAAAACTCATATTGACCATCGTGTGTAACGAATGAAGTATATTTATAAGAACTTTTCTGAACGTCAACATGGAAGAAGCCGTTTTTCAAATCCAACGTTGCGAATACTACGAGATAATCTAATTTATCTATTACGTTATCAATAAATGGCAAAGGGAAATGTTCAAGAACCGTTTTCTTTTTACAGTGACTGTAATCAATGCAAAGTCTGTGGGAATTATCTATTTTTTAAACTAATACCACAGGTGAAGAGAAATCGGACCAACTATTACGAATTATTCCCTTAGCTTACTATTCTTCAATTTGAGCTTCAACCATGTTTTTCTCAAAAGTAGGTAGTTGTCGGCGGAAAGAACAAATTGTTATTTCATCTATTAAATAAATTTTCATCTTAACATCAAGAGTTTTGATTTTATTAGGAGCATAATTTCTTATTATTCAAACAAATTTTTATATTGATTATTTTATTATTGATTTATTTTATTTGTTTTTCAAAACTTACAGAGTCATCATTTTAATTAAAAATATTTGTATTAACTGTTGTTGAATTATCAATTTCAACTTCTCCATTAAATTAAACTTGTGGTTTAATTGATATCATTCCAAAATCAATCAACGAAATATTAGAAAATTGTAAACTAATAGTGTCTTTAATTGTATTAAACAAACTCTCTTTTTCAAAATGGTTTTCTGATTCCAATATCATATAATGAAGTTATATTCAGAGTACCAATTTTATTATCCTTAAGACTTAAATTTTCAGAATTGAAAGCATTTATTTTCGGTTGATCATGAAAGAGGTAGTATGTTTTGATTTCGGACATTCCGAAGTTTTATGCCCAAAAGATTGACATGAATAACACTTTAAGCCCTTATCTTTATGTGTACAGAATATTTAGAAATATGTGAATAGTTATAACACACTTTTCTTGATTCAAAATTGCTATAGAGTTTTACTTTATTCTTATTCATATTTCCATATATAGAACTAAATTTACATTAGATTCATACTTTGAATTATATTTATCATTACCATCATATTATGATTGATTTTAATCAAAATAATAAGATCTAAAATTAGCGTCATGTTTACTTTTCATTTTATACAAAGCATGTTTATTCTTTGCTGAATCATTTTTCGTTACTGCAAATATATACTTTAAGTTTATTTTTGATTTCTATCAAGTTTTTACATCCGTATAAAATAATTTTATTTTCATGCTTATCATTATGTCCTTGAATCACATAATGTATCAACGTGGTGTCATCAATTTTTCCTGAGTGGCAAAGTTCTTTCAATTTAAAAAAATATTCCTGGACCGATTCTAAATATTTCATTTTCCTTTTACTTAGTAATTCGTAGTGATAAGCGGAATTTATTTCAACGGAAAAATCATTCATTGAGACTTCTTTTAATTTTTACCACGAGTTTATTTCCAGCTCTGTTCTAACAAAAAATATGGCATTTCCACCAGGTGAACTTATAGCAAAAATAAACTTTTGTAAATCTGATAAATGTACAGTTTCGACACATTTTCAAGTTAGTCTTACAAGCTAGGCTTTTATTAAATTATTTCAAATGTACTATATATGCTGAATATTCCATTGGGAAATAGCTCTTGTTATAATAAAGAAAAAATGCAATATTTTATCAAAATATTTGAAGTTAATAAGACATGATTTTTCAAATCGTATAACGTCATATTAGGATGAACTTAGTAATATATAACAAAGTATTCTAATAATAAAACTTCATCAAAATGTTTATTTAATTTTAACGTAAACATTATCGTATACGCATTAATTTTCTTTGTCTACATACAGAAATGCTAACATCAAAAATTTATTTAAAATCTTAAAATTAACATTCGAAAAATGCTCTAGATTTCTGCGCAATTTAATAATATAAATTGAGTTTGGGAATTCTATAACAGATGAAATCATGATGTTTTCAAAATTTCACTTGTACATCAATATTAAAAAATTCTTTATTTAAATGAATTTGTAAATAATTATAAAAATGCTATGCAATAATCATTAGTGCATCGGTCTGGAGAAATTTCCTCTCCCTTCCAACAATGTCAAAATTGAAGGCGGGTACTCTCTGGTGGTGCCATCTATCGGAGGATTTGAAGATCTAAGTCATACTTTCACTTTCGTGGTGCTCTGATTAAAACGAAAGACGCATCTTATTGACTATAATTTGCATAGCCAATGCATAGTGAGCTTGACTTGTGCAATAGTAACAACAACAGCAACACATATTAATGAAAAAAATATAGTACTTATTAAAGAAAGAATTTGAAATGCGGTGGGTATCAAATGAAAGAACTTTCTTTTATCATATCATTCAAGAATTCCCACAAATTTTCAACTTTAAATATTTTTTCTACACAAATGTTTTGAAATATTCCCATACATATTTTCGGATTTCAAATTTTTCTTCCAGAAAACATTGCAAAAAGCATGCTGTTTAATAAAAGAAAACAGATAACAAAAATTCCTGAGAAGTGATATAAAATAAAAATATAATCCATATGTAAATGATTAAGTTCACAAAATATTAAATATAAACAAATGTCATTGCTATCAATGACGCTGAACATGGGTAAATTTGGATAAGTATGCCGGATAGTAACATAAAAACATTCGGCAAAAATTTGCGATATTTTATTTTGGAAACATTTTTCTTTTTTATTTTCTTAGGTGGAGTTTTTATTGCTTATGATTAATTTCAATTTAAGATTCTATTCAACATCAATGAAAAGTAATTAAGGGTGAAATATTAAAGGAATTAAGGGAAGGTGTTAGTAATTAAGTAATTAAGGGAAATTACATTGCAAATAAGAAAATTGGAGGTATTTCAGGACACGTTTTAGAAATGTTATACGAATACTGGAGAGTAAAGCATCTGTAAATTGTTGGAACTCTATTTCATGCTTTCAATGCAGGTGTGTGAGATAAAATGAAAAAGAAAATTTACAAAATCTATTTTAGGGAAATCTTAAGTGATTTCTTTTTTGAAAAATATTAAACTATAAATTTTTGTCTAAAAATCATGTCATGAATTAACAAAAACTTTTTCCTATATTATTTGAATATATACCCGAGAACTTTAATCAGAATAAGGATATTGCACCCTAATTTTGTGATTATTTTGTATTTCCAAATTTAAAATTGTATCTGAAAACAAAACATTCTTACTAAGGGATTTTATGTAATAGATAAAGAAGGACTTTTATTTTTCGTACGTATTAAATAAATCATATTTGTTAATTCTAACTAAATGGGAAATAAAACTAACATTAAGGTTACATTTAAATGTAAAGTGTATTTTGAGCTATACTTAATTATATTTAAAAATTAAATGTTAAGCCGTTAAAAAATATATTTAGTTTTAATATTGAGCCGATCGATGGCTGAGTGGTTAGCACTCCAGATTCCTGAGATGTTGGTCCTGGGTTCGAATCCCAGTTCGGGTATGGATGTTGTTTTCCTTCCCTGTTCTTTCTGTGTTTCTCTATCCTTTCTTCCGTGATGATGTATGAATGTGACCCACCCTATAAACGGGTGTGTGGTGGTATGACGCGAGTAACGCTACTCGCATCCGTGACTTGGTTCACAGGTGCCCGCTGGGTAACGACAAATGAGTAGCAATTTCTGGCCTTGTTGTGGCATAGGGTTCAGCTAATCCTCAGGTGCCCGCGGTTGGGAAAAAGTTTTAAATATATATATATATATATATATATATATATATATATATATATATATATATATATATATATATATATATATATATATATATATATATATATATATATATGTTTGTTTTCTAAATTTGTTTTTGTATTTCATGCTTATCACGAAGAGAAATATAATCTTTAATAATCTAAGAAATTTTTAATTTTAACGTTATTTCTTTGTTTCATCGATGTATTCAAAAGCAATTCAAAGGGTGCTGTCCTAACACTTCTGCGAAAAATTGAGTTTATAACCTGTTGTACATTCCTAACATGCAAATACCTTTAGCTGGGTTGTCTATGGACAGTTTAGGCAGAAGAGAAAATATACTGTAGTTAAGATGCTTTAGTTGATTATTGGTACCTAGGTAAACCGGTGGTAAAACAAATGTGCTTAATGTCTTCGTGGCGACAATATTCTTCAAAATCGTTTGAAGTAAATGTAGAACCTTTGTCCGAAATGATGCAAGAGGAGTTACCAAAAACAGACTTTTGAGTTTTAACTTCAAATTACTTCAGAAGTATCAGTAGATTTATTTAAGTACCACCATATAAATTTGGTAAAACTATCGATCACAGCAAAGATATATTTATACATTATATGAGTACTTTCAAACGGACCTAAATAATCTTCATGCTATGTGTATAAAGGAGTGTAATTTTTTAAGATTGGATGTAATTCTCCTCTTGCTTACCTCTTTTTCGATTGCTTTAAATACACGGTATTCAATTTGATGAACACTTCCCGATTTTTTGATTAACTGTCTCTTGTTTGTCGCTCAACGGTCATTTTTTGCAAACGAGGGCTAATTAGACCAGGACCTACGGTTTAAAAGGGATTCCGAACCACTACAAAAATCCATGCCCAAGGTTGGATTTGAACCCACGAACTATTGAGCCGAAGGCAAGAGCACTAACCATTCGGCTGCCAGCTCGGCTTTTGATTAACTGGAGGGATGTAGAGGAATTAAAGCTTTCTTGTTTTCTTTTAACTGCAAAATAACCTTTCTCATATGAGTAGATTTAATTACATTCATTAGCATTTCCTCTGGGACTATTAACAGTTCATTACCATTAACATATTTAAAAAGAACATTTGTGAGTAAGTAATGATCATGAGGTTTTTGTTTTAATATCTCTTAAATTGTTTCCATAAATTCGTCTGTGTTTTGTGCTTGGATTATTTTTAGTGTTAAAATATCTTGAGCTATCACCCAAATTGGGTTTCTACTTAAAGCATTGACATGTCGTAGGCTAGAACCTTTTCTGCCTTCTATTGTGTAGTCAAAGTCACTTAATAATAGAAACCAAATAGCAATTTTTGTGCATAAATCTTTTTTGTTTATTGTCTTAGCAAAAGCATTACAGTCAGTAGCTATTTTAGAAAGAATTCCCCAAACATATACCCTAATTTTTTTAAGTCTTCTATAAAAGCCATAACTTCTAATGAGTAACTCGAATATTTTCTCTCAGCTTCTGTTGTCTTCTTACTCATGGAGTAAACAGGTTGGAACTGATTATCTACTAAAGACTTTTGAATTAGTTTGACGCCATAATCATCAACGAATCATAATGTATTTTGGTTTCACATTGAGTGTTAAAAATTGTAAGAACGGGTTCCGTGAATAAGATATATATCAATTGGTTAAATAAATTTCTTTCATTTTCACAAAATTTAGACACTTTTCTCAATAAATCCCGTTAAAGTTTAGCAATAATAGAATAATTCTTAATAAACTTTGGAAAAACCCAGTCAGTGCTAAGAAGCTCTGAACGACTTTTGTACTTTTGTCTTAACTTCATGGCACGAAAGCCCATGTGGTCCAAGGCCTACAGTGTCAATAACTGTTTTCCCAGGACCGAGACCCAGGACCGAGGGCCCAGGGGTACGAAGCATATGTCCCAGTTAGGTGGTTAGCTTAGCGTAAAAAAATCAGTGTTTAGTTCCGAAGCATGCTTGGTACTCAGTTTATCAACCCACTGAAGGGATGAAACGGTTAAATAAAGTTTTAGTAAAGAAAATTAATTAAAAAAATTAAAAAATATTACAAATAATTTAATGCTTTTATAAAGAATAAATAATTCCTATTGCTTGTGTGAAGTGCAGTGAATAATTGAACAAGAATGTAGGGAATCTAAGCATTTTGGATTATATAGTTTACATCATTCTTAAAATTTTTTCAAGAAATGCAAATTAGTAACGTTGTTAACCACAATTCAGAAAATCAAATGGTTTCATTTAATCAAGTTTGTAGTGCTTTGTCACTGATAGAAAAATTTCTCAAATTAAATATCACAATTTAATTTTCTATGGTCTAAGGCAGAGTGTAAAATTACAAATTATTTGCATATTTCTTTAACAAATATGAAAAAAATCAGCGCAACTTCAACATTTAAATTAAAACTAAACGTAAAATAACTAAATTTAAAAACAATAAAGTATACACTTTGAAGATTAGTTTTAATGAAAAATAAATGGCAATTCTTAAAATAGCAAAATTAGAAATTTTTCTAAAATATACGAAATCTTTTATACAAGAGAATTAGTGTAAATAAAAATTTCAAAATAAAAATAAATACTGCCTCAAATTCTCCAGAAAAGCAATAGATTAATTTGAAAGCAAATACATTTGCATAATGAAATAAACGAGAAAGAGAATAATATATCTCTAGCTCTATATAAAAAGATTATAGAAATTTTAGAATGATTAAAAACTTTAAAAATCTTAGAAAGCATTCCTTTTAATGTTTTAAATTTATATCCATCTGGAATTAGTCTCATAAATATAAAAAATACATTTAACAAAAATGTACTAACATATCATGTTTAAAGGATAAAAAGTTTCAAAATATTTGTGATTCTTTGTAGACGATATTAAAACACAATTGTAATGTAAGTTACACTGAATAATAATTTCATTAATTATAAAAGCATTTATAAAAACGAGAGATTGTTATCAAAATGTCTATTTAAAATGAAAATTATCATTTTGACAAGATATTTTAAATTAATTCGAAAATATTAAAATATTTCCTATTGAAATAACAATTATGTTACGTATACTATATGCATACAAAACTATTGAAAATATTTCATTAAAAATTGGATTTTATTGACATTGAAAACTTTTATTCTTTACTTCATTATTAAAAGGATAATTCAACGTGAAAGAAATTTCGTTTTTTGGAGCATAAACTTGATTTTAAAAGTTTAATTGTCTTATATTTCTTTGGTCAAAGGGAAACATAGGATATTTGATGCTTCCAAAATTTCTGTTCACTCAATTTAAAAAAACGGAATGATTTTTTTAATTAATATGAATCATAAATTGTCAAAATGAATGAAATAGTGGAGACTCAGTGCATAATCTTGATTGAATGAAGAGAAAAATAGTTCACATATAAATTTGGTTACGTCCTTTGAAGATAATCTGAATTTTTCAATTCATTGAGTTGACTGGAACTTGACTGTAAGTAATCGCAGAGAATAGATTGAGTTTCAGTACACTTTTCGGCAGATTGCTCTTTATTATCTAATTTGTAATGTTGGGTAGCATGACTTAAAAACGTCAGATTTTCTTGAGAGTATTTTTGCAGCATTGTTGTTTTGTGTTCCGTTCTCTTGTGCCGACAAAAATATTTATAATGAATGAAAGAATTAAGACAGTCTTAACATTTGTACAATTTTTCTTTAGTGTGATTTTCCTCGGGATATTTTCGAGAATTATAATGAGTAAATCTTCGCTCAAAAAATTTACATTTATATGGTTTCTCTCCTGTGTGAGACCTCATAAGATCTTTGAAACTAGAAAGTTGTATGAATCTTCACTCACAAGTTGCACATTGATGCGGGCGCTCTCCAGCATGAATTTTTCTGTGTCGACTGAGACTGCTTGAATCTTAACTTTCGGTTGCAAATCTCACATTCTTAGGGCAGCTCTCCCGCATGTATCAATTCATGACTTTGTAGATTTCTACTCCTACTGAAACTTCGATTACAAATCCCACATGGAAATTTCCGTTCTTCTTCATGAATTTTTTCATGTCTTTTCAAATTTGAAGTCAAACTCAGACCGCGCCCACAATGCATGCAGTTATATAACTCTTTTCCAGTATGCGTCCTCATGTGAACATCTAACTGAGAGGAATTATTAAAGGACACACCACATTCTTCACAAATAGAATTTTCATTAGCTGCATTACTTAACTTTTTTTCATTATTGACATTAACGCTGCTCATGATATTTAATTAATGTCCTCAAAATTATGTCTTAACTTAAAACAAATCTTGCGATCTAAAAACGTAAGAGAAAATTTGAAGATGGAACGCAAATATTGGAATATATTACCAACACAACATTAGCAGTTATTTAGAGCAGATAAATTGAAGGAGAAATTAAATTTGTCTTTAATTGTTATGTATATCTGATTCTTTTTACATCATTATACTGGCATAACTTTGAAAAAGGAAGAGATCTTTGCTATATATTTTTTCAAATTATCTTATAAGGATTAAAATAGCATTTGTGTCGAGGATACAATTTTAATATATTTGTCACACAACAATCATTGTTCTTTGCATGAGAACGCTAAATTGTTTGCTTTTTAGTGCAGAAATTTTAAACAGGTGTCATCACCATTGCACGCATCCATTCTCAGAGTGCAATTTGAACCCATATAATGCTGAACCGAAGGTAATGCTATCATTTTCAAACTTCTGTTCAAGGTGGTATAAACTTTTTAAAAATGAAATGCCATAGTAAAGTACAGGGTTAGCAAGAAATAAGTTTCCCACTTCAGAGGGCTATAGAATACGTTCTATTTGTACAAATGAGATAAAATTTGAACTACAGATAATTCAAATGATGCGCTTGACATTTATTAAAAAAACAAATAGTATATAATTTTGCCAAAAGATGGCGCTGTAATACTAATGATACTTATTTGCATATACTGAAAATATGAAAAGTCATTTGCTTTACAGCGCATGCCTATTAGCATTATCTTTGGGTAAAAAGAAGGAAGATTCTGAACGAGCATTAGTTACTTTTCTGCATATCATGCTTTCTTTGCAAGAAAAAGCGCTACTTGTAAAATTGTTCTACCAGAACCAGCAGAACTCCGCTACAGCTGTAAAAGAATTTCGCCGTATGAAGCAGCTATGAAGAGGTCCAATGTCTCTATGTGTGTTACGCAAGGTGATGCAGAAATTTGAAAGAACTGGACAACTTGCAATACTTCCCGGTAGAGGATGAAAGCCAATCCAGTCTTCTAGCGTCGAAAATGTGGCTACCGCGGTCGTTGAAGATGGTAATGTGAGTGTGCCAGCTGTTTCCCGTATATTGGATATGCCATATTCCACTGTACGAAAAATCTTACGGTGGATTTTGCATTTTTATCTTCACAAAATCAAGCCTCTGCACTTGTTGCAGGACGGAGACTCAGAGGTTCGTAAAACTTTTGAACTTCAGTTCCTTGCTTGAATGGTGGTTGATGTCACTTGGCCATGGAATATTCTGTGGATTGATGAAGCGCACTTTCAACTTAATGGGCAAGTCAACACCCACAATTGTCGAATTTGGGCAACGGAAATCCCTCGCGCTATCCAGAAAAACCCCTTGCATCTTGAAAAAGGGACAGTATGGTGTGGGTTTACGGCTACTTTTGTGATTAGACCGTATTTTTTTGAAGAGATAAATGCGAATGGAATCAAAACCTGTTCGATCACAGGGCAACGGTACCAAGATATGCTGAGAGATTTTATAATCTCACAACTTCAGCAGCGTGGATGCCTTCAGGACATCATTTTTATGCAGGATGGCGCACATCCTCATATTGATCGTCGTGTAAAGCAACTGCTAACACAGCATTTTATTGAGGCACTGGTTATCAGCCGTCATTTCCCTACGGCATGACCTCCTCGTCCGCCGGATATCACCCCCTGTTACTTTTGGTTGTGAGGTTTTTTGAAGGACAATGTCTACCGTAAAGGGCAAGCATCTGTACCAGATCTGAAGGACAGCATTCAGCGCCATATCCTTGATATTCCGACAGACTCACTCCGGTCTGCTGTCGAAAATATGGTTCTGCGATTACAGCACATTGTTGAGAATGAAGGGGTGCATATTGAACAGCTGTAATGCTACTTTTTTATTATTATTATTTAACATTCATAAAACATATCAAATGCTTTATGTGTATTACAGCGCCATCTAACGGCAAAATTTTGTACTATTATTTTTACTAAATGTCAAGCGCATTATTTGAATTATCTGTAATTCAAATTTTATCTCATTTGGACAAATAGAACGTATTCTACAGCCCACTGAAGTGGGAAACTTATTTCTTGCTAACCCTGTACTTATAAAAATATCACTGTTTATATTCTTGTCGATTAGGAGTAGATGCATACATTATTTATTCTATTTGTTATTTTTGGATTTAAATGTTTGAAATTTAAATATAATTATGATAAAAGAAATACTTTTTAACTACCATAATTCTTTCTCTTTATTTTTTATCTTTGATTCCATTTTTAAAAATTGCTTATCTTTCTTATGATTTAGAAAAGAGTGATCGATAGAATTTTACCCAATTTTCTTATTATGTTGCCCATTATTTAGTAAAATACTGATCTTAGAAATGAAATACGAAGTATTTTATAATTTAAATTGTAATGAAATAATTTTTTTATGCTTTTATTTGCGCTAACTTTCTGTATCACTTTCTGAATCGTAACTTTCTGTAATCGTAGGTCAAACGGAAATAACAGAAAATGATTTCTTTTTAAAATTTCATTTTACTATTTATGTGTTCAGTTTGCACTTATAAATTAAGAAGAGATGTATTTGCGTTTTCACACGCATCTCTAATCAAGTATGTTCGCAAATATTGGTTAAAAAATTTTAATTTTGACTTGCGAAATAATGAAAATATTTTTCTAGACATTTGTGTTTCCAAATACATATATCCATATCCATTTTTAGTTAATGATTACTCAATTTCCTAAATTTTATCATATAGTTGAAAGCAATAAATTTTACTTGCTGCTGAGCTCATTAAAGATGAAACATTTGATTTTAAAATTAAAATTTAAGGAAATTAAAAAAAATTTATTTGCTCAAAAAAATGAATAGCAATAACTTTAATTACATACTGTGTTAACGTGTAAAAGTTATAAGTATGTTAACATGAAAAAGTTATGCCTTTTCAGTTAATTGATTAAAATTTCTTTTTCTTAGGTAGTTTTAATAATGAACAGGTAGTTTTTCTGCAATTTTAAGCATATAAAAATTCATTAAAATATATCCTTTTCTCGAAAATATGTGGTTAATTAATCTTTTGATTTTTCAAATGGTGTCCGGTCCCAATTGATTCGGATAATTGAAGTTCTGTTGCCTTTAATGTTTGAGAATGAAAACACGAAGGAGCTAACTCTCATTCATTTACTCTCTCTCGCACGCGCGCACGTTCACAGTCACGCATACGTACGTGCGCACACACACACACAATTTGATAGTCTCACACATTTCACTCACAGTGTAAATTTTCCAATTGTTTATTTATTGATGTTAAAATTTCTGATATGCATCATATTTATATGATACATAATAGAAATTATAGGTCATCATATTAGTTACTGCTTTCAGATAAATCTCATTATTTCATTTGACGAAGATAGTCTTTGCTTCCAAATATTTTTATGAAAGCTGTATGTATAACGTGTAATGCAGAAAAATTCGTCACACTACTTATTTTTCAGTTTAGTTAGTAAACTAGTATGGACCCATTAAGTACAAAATTAATTTTTACACACTTTTTTAGTACAGCAAATTGTACACAATTTAAAAATTACATAATTGTTTTATATAAGTAAGTATATTTTAAGTTCTTTGGAAAAAATAATTTATTTATATTACAGCTAAGTATTTCTTTTTGAATATTGATAATATGCATTTTTGAACTTACAGGATGATAAAGACAAATATATCGATAATTCTTTTGAACAAAATTTTCTTATACCTTATACTTTGCAAATAAATCTTGTTTTATGATATATTTTCCAAGTTTAAATTAATCTGAAAATAACTTCAATGAAACTAAGAATGGATAATGATTATAATAATAAAAGGCAAGATTATACAAAAAACATTTATTAAATTTTTATACAGAAAAAATTATATAAAATATGTACACAGAAATTCTATGTTTATGATGTCAAATTAATACTTGAGTTTGACAGTTTTATTGTCAGTTTAATAAAACAAAATAAGAATACTATCAAACGAAGAATAAAAAATATAAAAGGCATTTTATGTTAGCTTTCTCATTTCCAAATTAAAAAAGAAATGGTTTTCCGTTACACATTTAAATTAAAGATTACGTATTTCCTATTTAAGAACAATATTTTCTTCAACAAGGGATTATATTTTTCGAAAATTAGGCAAACCCTCGGGTCAGATCACACTTTTCTAAGCTCATAAAAATGTAAAAAAACTCATTTATATTATACATAAAGATAACCAAATATAAAGAAAATAAAAACAGAGAATTTTGAATGTTAAGAACAATATTTTACATCATACATGAATTTAATTTACCAAAAGTAAAATTTAAACAGAGTAAATATTGTATACAGGTACACCTGTGATTGTAAACAAAAAAACAAACTGCTTTTTACTAGCACGTTATCATATCATTTCATCTTTAGAAAATGTATACCACCTTGGACTAAAGATGAAAGCATTATTCCCCATTTGAATCGATTTGGCAATACATTTTTAAACAATCATTTTTATTCAAACAAAAATGCACCACACACCTGGAAGCAGAATGATTAAGGCCTTAACAATCTTAACAATCGTTTCATTACTTCGTGGGTTCAAATCCTGCCTTGAAATCAGAGGCGAGCAATGGCAATCAATCCACTTTAAAAAATGGATGCCCTCCTATACAAAATATTATACTTCCCGTAAAAAAAAATTTGACTACTTTGAGGTAATTATATCAAAACTGTATCCTTGACACTAATTCCTATTTTATACCTAATTATATGATAATCTGAACTCAAAATCTGGCAACGATTAATACCTTTTCCAAAGTCATACCAGTATAATGACGAAAAGAAAATTAGACGTATGTAAGAATCTCTCTCAGTTTAGATTTATTTTTAATTTATGTCCTTAGAAAAACTTAAATAATTGCTGATACTTGTAGAGTATTTTGGTATTTGCGTTTCATTTTTATATTTTTCAATACGTCTTTATCTTGCAAAGAAATTTTTCAAGTAAGTTATAAAACTGCAAGCATTTTAGACATAGTCGAACTTCAAATTCAAGCAGAAGAAAGCGAAAGGAAAATATTCATACAGGAGAAATGAAAATTCCGTGTGGAATTTGTAATCGAAGTTTCAGTAAGATTAGCCATCTCAAAAGTCACATATTGACACATACGGGAGAGCTGCCCCATGAATGTGAGATTTGCAACCGTAGATTCAGATTGAAGCATCATCTCAGTAGACACGGGAAAATTCATACAGGAGAAAGGAAATTTCGTTGTGGGATTTGTAATCGAAGTTTCAGTAGGATAGACAGTCTCAAAAGACATGAATTGATACATGCGGCAGTGCAGCCATATGAATGTGAGATTTGCAACCGTAAGTTCAGAACGACAGAGCATTTCAATGTACATATGAGAATTCATACGGGAGTGCACCCGTATGAGTGTGAAACTTGTAATCGATGATTCATACAAACTTCGAATTTAAAAGCTCATATGAGGTCTCACACTAACGACAAACCGTATAAATGTATGTTTTGTGAGGGAAGATTTACTCATTACCCGTCTCGCAAATATCACGAGGAAAATCACAATACAGAAAAATTGCACACATGTAAAGACTGCCTTAAATCTTTCATTCATTATCGTGATTTTTGCCGGCACAAGAGAACAGAACACCAAGCAACAACGCTGCAAAACAATACTCAAGAAAATGTTTCCTTTACTTGCTATTCTGCTCAA
>JAJQOW010002090.1:0-5000 GCA_037975125.1 Latrodectus hesperus | reverse complement strand
ACATATATATATATATATATATATATATATATATATATATATATATATATATATATATATATATATATATATATATATATATATGATTTTTCTAATTTTCACACATTTTATATTGGATTTTAAAAATCTTCTTATATTTGGAGCACTTGGTGAATTCAAAGACTTCCCATGTGTTGTGTTGTGTCCACAAGTAGGACACTTGTTTTCTTCAGTTTCCTGAAAAGCCTTTTCTATCTCACTCTCAGATAAAGAAGAGCTAGGATGCAAGGTTGTATCAGAACCAGAATCTAAATCCAGTTCTTTAATGTTAGGTAATTCACATTTCTTACTAGAAGTAGAAGAGGATTTACTTACTTGATAGGAAATTGCATCTCCTGGCACTAGTTCCATCTTTGCAATACTCTGAGCATCATTCTGGTTTGGATCTCGGAAAATTTTAAAGATACCCCAGTCAAAACCAGTATAGGCACCACAATTTTTCTTTTTTTAATGGCTTCTGAGGCTTCAATATCAACACCAAAGATACATCTAATAGAATGTGTCTCTACAAATTTTTGCAAAACGCTCCTTTCTAAAGACTTGGGTTGAGTCTATTAAGCCGTTTCAGAATGACGGCAGGATCTTTGGTATGAGTGTCTTTCATCTTGAAAGCTACCTTTACCAATTTAGGAAGATTACAGGGATCCAGAACTCTGAGTCTCTCACCAACAAATAGACTCTTGTTACCATGGAAAGATTTTTTAATCCATTCCACAGTTTCAAGAACATCACAAAGGAGAACCAGTGCCCCAAACACTAAGCTGAAGCCACGAACCTTAGGCAGATTATTTCCTATAGGGATCTCATCTGTCCTGGTAAGGAACTCCAGCTGTATGGAATCAACATCCTCCTTATTCAGTTTGTTGGATGGGAATCCATCCTTTACAATGGTTGTTTTATGGTATTTAACAGCCTGAGCAAAAATGCAAGGTTGAAGGTCGTTCCTGGGATACTTGGTAACAATGCTACTGGGAGAAGGAGTTGATACCTCAGACCTAAGTCTTTTGGTGCCTCCCACCTGCTCCCTTGCCTTATTACAACACTTTAACTTACACCTTTGAGTTTCTGTGTGAACTCCTGGATCCCTGTCTGTGGTGTCTGTGTGCTGCCTTGTGGCAACTCCACTTCCTCCACCAGCAAGATTACCAGTGCTCTCCTTTGAAACTGTTTCGCCAGCTTATTGGTTTACACCAGGAGGTGCATCCAATCCTTTTTTATTATTTGTATTTTTTTTTTTTGTCATTCATAAAGTGACCTGGGAACTGGGAGGAAATATAATGTCACCACATGCATAGCCTCCCTGTACAGATGGAAGACAAACATACAATGTGTTTTTGCCTGATTCCCCAAGGGGCCCGTTCGCGACATCATAACGATGGTGCCATTCATCCATCGGCACGGAGCCTAACACCTTGGATTGATATTGTTTTTTGATTGGAGGAATTGCAAGGTTATGACTTAAAAATAACGACTTTTCTGAGCAAGAAAATTCTTTTCAAGGAATTCAGGACACTAAGGAAGTTTGTAATTTACGGATACTATATTATACTATAAGAACTGGTATTTAAACTGAACAGTTATCTGCATAGTATAAAGCATTTAATTACACATTATCTAATTATTCAAAATCCAATTATTTCTGGAACTTTATGGAACTACCACATATTTCTTTAAAAGTTTCAAATTAGAACAAAAAAGATAATAATCATGTAACTTATTTTTGTGGAAGTTCTTGAAGCAAAAATAAATAATCAATGATCTCTTTTGCAAATGTGCATGCAAAAATTAATTTTTTTCTAAGCCATTACAAAATATTGAATGTATGAATTACCAAATATTGCCTTACGCCATAACCATAATTGCCAATATTTAATTTTTGATAACTTTACATACTTAAGTTTAGGAATGAAACAGCTATTGCATTTTTTTGATAATAAACAAAAAACATAATACAAAAAGAAAATCTTACAAAAATATGACTATTCTTCTGGGCAATAAAAAACAGAAGTACTCATTTAAAACAATTATTCTTTAACAAGAATTAGCACACACTTTTAAGTAAATAATTCAATGTTTCTTTAAATAAAATATAAGGCATAGGGATAAAAAATACTTATAGCAAAAATATTTCATATATTAACGTAGTACGTCTTTGACAAATCTTCTTCAATAATTTTTTACAATAAGATTTTAATTTGAATATTAATTTCGTAATATTCTTATTTATTAAAATTTCTTTCGCCTGCTATGATGAAAAATTCAGTTGGCTCAATAAAAACTATACTTTAATTTTCAAAGTAAGATATTTTCTGATATTTTATTATTCACAATATAATACAGTATATTTTACGAATTATTAATTTGAACTCCGAAATTTTTGCACATATCTAAATTTGAATATTTGCATTTCTTCAAACTTGAAAAAAAATATGAACAGCAAAAATATTAACACAGCAAAGTATAATATAACAAAAAATAAGTCACAGCTGAAAAAACATTACCTTATAGCTTCAGATTCATTTTTTTTTCGACAGTAAATCTTAAGCGAAATATTGATTGTTTTAAATAAGCTATATTTTTAATAAAATAAAAAATCACTTTTAAGAAAAATATTTCTGTAATTTGGAACTGAAGTTTTTCAATAATAAAAATCATACATCATGTCATAGCCTGAATTGACATCAGTGTACGCAAATAATGTGACACAACCTTTTCAATGCAATTATAGCAATATCAAACATTTTATAACAATTCTCTTTTAAATGTAATATATAACTTTTACAAATTTCATTTTGTTCAATTGGAAGTGTTTATTATAGAACAATAACAATTTCTTCTACAGACAAAATTTCTGAATTGAAGTTCCTTTCAAAACTGTATGGATATTCTTTTCTTATCGCATATACGCATTAACTGAAGTTTAATGCGCATTAACTGAAGCATCATAGTTTGCAGAAAATAATAAAACACTTGAGAGAGTTGTAGTTTAAAACTACATCTCGCAACATTTTCGGAAGACAATTCATGTTAAAAAATTGAATAATTTGTATATTCTCAAAATTTTATTTATATCGAATATTCATATTATTCTTTCCATATTGATAATTATATGACGAATGAACCACCAAAGTTCAATTATGAAGCAAATTTCCTTATTGCGCTTTAATTACTTTGCTTAACCATAAAAAATATTTAAATGCAAACTAAACGAGATTAATTACTCTTGGCACTTAACAAAAACTTTCGATGTACAGTGAGTGTAAAAAGTATTCGTACAGTACAAAATTGATTTAAAAGAGATCCGTTCATAAAAATTATTAACATAAATTCCATTTTAATTAATTAGAAATACATGATAGAACACATATTTTCACTTGTTTCATGTGAAATTTACACAAAAATAATTAGATACATGAATAAATATTTACAAAACTGAAACAATCCAACATCTTGTGGTGTAAAAAGAGTTCGTACATCAGGCATATATTGGCCAACACAATCATAATATTACAGCTAATACCTTGTAGGATATCCTTTAGTTCGAATAACTGCCTTGAGTCTTTTTGGCATCGATTTCACGAATTATGCTGTTATTCAGCAAGATATGGTGTCCCATTCTTGATTAAGAACCGATTCTAAATCATTTTTATTAGAAATATGTCTGGATCTAATATTTTTATCAAGAACGTCCCATAAATTCTCGATGGGGTTGAGGTCCGGCGATTGAGAAGGAAATTTCATGAACTTTGGGGTATTATATAGCATCCAGAGCCTTGTGTTTAGGGCTGTGTGCTTGGGGTCGTTATCATGCAAGAAAACGTAATCACCATTCAAGCCCATTTTTGTTGCATTAGGTCCTAAATTAGTGTTTAAAATGTCAATATAAAGTTGACGATTTATGATGTCTTTAATAAAGACTAATTTGCCCACTCCAGAAGCACTTATACACCCCCAAACAAGTAGGCTTCCACTCCCATGTTTCACTGTTGGCACTAAATACTTAGGATGCATTTCTGTATTGCGCTTTCTCCATACCATTCGTCTCCCGTCCGATCCAAATATATTGTATTTACTTTCGTCTGTAAAGATAATCTTTTCCCAGAAATCTGGACTTTCATAATGTATTGATTGGCGAAAGACAATTTCAGCTTCCGATTCTTCTCACTATCAAAGAATTTTCGTCTCGCAATACGGCCATGGAAACTTTCATTTCTGCATGCATTTCGAACCGTTTTTACAGAGACTGCTGTTCCCATGTTCTTTAGTTCTGATGTTAATGTAGGAGCACTTATTTTGGGATCCTTCTTTAATGAATATTCCAGAAATCGTCTGTCAGATGATGTCAATAGACATGGTCTCCCAGTACGAGAACTGTTTTGAACCGTTAGAGTGGCAGCAAACTTTTTTATGATTGACTGCACAGTTGAACGGGGTCCACTAACCATTTAAGAAATCTTTTTGTACGATTTACCATTTTTACGGAGCTTTAAAATCAGTTCTCTTTCGGAAACACTTGTCTCTTTACTTTTACGACCCATTACAGAATTTCTAGTTTCTCAATACATTGAAATTTCCACTGAAAAATCTTTTAAGTAACTTACAAGATGATGTCAATTAACTACATCTTAATGGCTAAACCAATCACAAAATATAACTAAAAAATTTGCATTTTTTTAGTGTACGAATACTTTTTAGACAACAAGATATTGGATTGTTACAGTTTTGTAAATATTTATTCATGTATAACATTATTTTTGTGTAAATTTCTCATGAAACTACTGAAAATATGTTCTATTATGTATTTATTATTAATTAAAATGGAATTTATGTTTATAATTTTTATGAACGGATCTCTTTTAAATCAATTGTCGTACTGTACGAATACTATTTACACTCATTATATATTTCGTGTTTCTTTTAATGATTTTACTATGCTTTAGCTTTTACAGATTATATTAATA
>JAJQOW010002089.1:15000-22500 GCA_037975125.1 Latrodectus hesperus | reverse complement strand
AAGAAAAGACAAAGACAGGGTAGACAAAGAAAGAAAGTACATCCATTCCCGAACAGGGATTCGAACCCGGCACCTCCCTCTCCACAATCAGGCACTCTGACCATTAGAAAGGTAGGTGGCAGCTAATTCTTAATTATTTCATTTACTGATTTATATTTGTTACGAACATTAACGTTGTTATTAGTTGAGCACCTGAGTTGACATTTGCCATTAAACCTCTCTTAAAGTAATGAGTAAGGGATCATGAGGCTAAATAATTTATTACAAAATCACATGATAATATATTTAAATACATTAATAAACAATAACACATGTAGCTTCTAAATAATGCATAGAAATAAAAACATCGTAATTACTGAACATAAAGAAATGTAAGACTACTAATATTTAAACAAAACCTTTTTTTCTAGCTTTTTTCTCAAAATTCATTATTAATTTATCTCATTTTGTTTTTACGTGTTTAAGTAATAGTGGTTCTATTACTTCTTACTCTAAGACCGCGTAGCGCATAACTTAACAACTAAGGCCGTTGTAAATGATGATAGTGTTCGCCAAACAAGTTGTCCTCCGGGAAGACTTTTCATAGATCATAGTAAGTATCATTGTGTCTTCGGAGAAGAAATTCGAAAAATACGAAGCACCCACGCCGATAGAAATACATGCAAATGGCAGAGGCGGCTGCTCAACAGTGTCTGGGATTGAACTGGGGACCTTATCCTCCAAACAGCTTTATCCTACCACAGGACTATGATCAATTCTCATTACGGCTAACTGGCCCAAGCAAATGTTTTGATAAATCTCAGCTATTTTCTAAAAATTTAAATTAATCGAAGGTATAAGAGATTCACATAATATATTTTCATCATGATTTTCTTATTTCTTTATTTCTTATTTGGTGCACATAAATTGCGAATATAAAATTTAAAAAATCCCTAAAATTGTTAACTTTTTATAACATGATAAAAAGATGAAGTTTTAGTATATAATATGTGTCAACGAAATTTTTTGTAAAAAGTAAATTAATTCCATTACCATATTGAATATGTTCACCATATCTGTAAACTTATACAGCGGAGTGCTGTACAAAGTGTAAGTAGCTGCTGTAAATTAAAGGTAAAGTCAGTCATTTGAATTAGCACAAGACATTAGGAAACTAGTATGTATATCTCTCTAATTGGCGACTTTGAGTCTGTATTTCTTCGTCAAGTTGAAAGCATGTTTTTGGAACGGGAAACTTCCAAAAATCCACCGAATTGAATAACTGAAAATTAAAACGATTATGCCCCATAAAAATACCATATATTTTGACGCTAAAAGGACTTAAAACACAAGAAATAAACCTAACCTGGCAACAAAAAATCAAAAGCAACAAAATTTCAAACTGGTAACATTGAAAGGAAAACCGGCAGTCACCAGACCAGTATCCCGACAACATTATAATCCAAGCAAAGAACGCTAGATTTGTTGGAAAATCTCTTGGAGGATATATTAATTGTATAACGAAGTTAGTGTAGAGCTTGGATATCAAGTAATTGACGAGCAGTTTAAAATTAATTACAAAAAGACAAATGAATGACCATTTGTCTGTGTGTGTAAGAAATTATTTATGATGAGCCTACATCATAAGTTAGTGATTTTTCTTTTCTTTTTCAAAGTTAAACTAATGAAATTAAGAAGAAAAATGTTTCATGGAAAACTTTTTGCTAAATTCTGAAATGTATATGAAAATATCTTATTTTTTTCTGACTTGAAACCTAGCATATTGAGATATGCGGTTCTGATGCCTAAAGTAATTGTTTTAAAAAGTGCCTTTGCATTAAAATCTCAAAAATGAGATATCAACACGTATGCATTGGGGTTTATTATGACTGGAGCATGTCCTTAAAAATTGCAAAAGGTGTAGAAATTAGTCTCAGACCTTTAATAATAAATGTTTTCTTTATAATTCCTCATAAATTTAAATAAAATTTGTACTGTCTTCACAGATTAATTAAATTGAAACTTAAAAGATTATGGTCAAAAACATGTATATGAGTGAAAATTACTCATGATTGTAACTAATGTTTATAGTAGAGATAATTATATGATTAGGATGATTTTAATATTAATTTAAACTTAACTTTATATCATTTTGTGTGCATTATAATATGCATATGACTTAAGTGGGCCATGGTAGCCTAGTGGTTAGGGTATCGGCCTTTCATCCGGAAGGGTGGGGTTCGATTCCCAATGCCGCCAAAGACCCAACGAGTACATGCGATTTAAGTGCTAGTTAAATCTGTGGAATCGAAAGTCCTGTGCTCGATTGTTGAGCAGTTACCATGGGTGCAATGGTCTGGAGAAATTTACTCCCCCTTCAAATCAATGCCAAAATTGAGCGTGTAGATCCTCTGGTGTTGTCATCTATCGGAGAATTTGAAGGGCAAAAGTCGTACTTTCATCTTCATGGTGCTCCGATTAAATGAAAGACTCTCCCAATTGACTTAAATTCGCATAGCCAAGGCATAGCGAGCTTGGCTTGTCCAAGTGACATGAGTAACAACATGATTTAAGTGAGGTATATAAGGCAAAATATATAACTTTGAAGAAATATATGCTATATTTTATTTGGATGCATTTAATTAGTTGTGTCACATTATTTTTGAGAGTATATTTGTGCTTATTCATCTAAGTAAAATAAAGAAAAATATGCTTCCAGGAAATATATTTTTTTAATTTACATCTCTTATCCTAAATATCGATATTTTTTGAGAATTAATACTTATTTAAATTTCATATTTTTCACATGAATGCATTTAAATATTACTTAATTTTCATATTGATTTATTTGATACTATTTTAGTTTTAAGTAAAAAACATTTAACAATATATTCATTTAAGAAATTTATTCAAATTCGTTATTACATATATAATGTACGTTTAATACACGTTTTGAATATCGCTTTTAAAAATTAATAATTTATATATATGTTAAACTCTAAAAATAAAACATGTTAAGTATTTAAATTTTAAGATAAACTACAATAGAAAATTTAAATCTTAAACATATTATTAAAATTTCCATAAATAATTTCATATAAAAATTTTCAAATAAAATACCTATGAAAAGCATCATATGAAAATATAATGTCACGTCTGTCTTGCTTCATAATTTATCGCTGATTATATCGCAAATACAATTGCTATCCGTATTGTAACATCAATATAGAAAATTTATAGCAATAAAAACACTTTTTTATATGCACTAGGGTCAGAGTTTGAAAAGCAGCTGAAACATGCATCATGCCATTCCTGGATCCAAATTTATCTTTGACCACACCACTGAAAATGCTGTAGCCTGTGCTATAGCTTTGAAATAATGGGATTCATTTGAAATCATAGTGTTATGTCTTTTATTGATCCAGCTTCGTCATTGACTACACCAATGAAAAATCTTCAATGTATGCTGTATTCAAGAAGAGAATTTCCCCTGACAAATCAATGTCATGTAATTTTTGAGACCAAATCAACTTTGAACACATCACTGAAAATGCTATAGTCTATATATAGCGTTGAAAGAATGGAATTCATTTGATACCATTTTGTTATATCATTTATAAGTCCGGCTTCGTCGTTAACTACTCTAATGAAATCTCTTCAGTTTATGCTGTATTGTCAAGAAGAGATTTTCCATTGAAAAATCAATGGCTTGCCATTTCTTGATCCAGTTTCATCATTCATAATAACATTCAACGTAATCTGTTTTGTACCTTTGAAGAAACGAGATTTATTTGAAATCAAGGCGTGCATACTAATTTTTCATGTCCAATCAACGAAATTTTGTTGATTAAGTACCATATTAGTTTGCCTAAGTTATGATCTCTGAGATGACAATCCATGTTGTTGTTGCAAATGTCACCTTTTTCTTGTGACACGGGTCTGGAAAATGCGAGTATTTCTTAATTCAGGGTTATAAAGTAGCTGTATAATGCATTAATTATGATGCACAATTTTGATTTAAACAAATATAATATTTAGATTGTCATTTAAAAAGTTCAAAGTAATATATTACAAACATTAGTGAAGTTTTTTAACTTTCAAATTTTAACTCTTTTTATTTCAAATGAATAGTTATTGAGGAATTATCTTTTACCAATGAATTTTCGGAAATAACACAACATTTTACGGATTTATAAATATAGTAATGATAGTAAGGATTAAGGACATTTATTAAAATTCTAACGCATATATTTCACACTCTTTGATTATTCAAGGGTTAATGAGAGAAATAATTTATTACTTCATTATATTAAAAAGGCAATGCACAAAATTTAATGATTGATGAATTTATTTTTGGTATACGTTGACTAAGAAAATCTTCAAAGAAAGTTCATGGTACATTAAAAATATGAAATAATAATTTTTAAACAAGTGCATTTTATTTGTAATATTTCTAAGAAAACTTAAATTTGAATGCATTTTAACATATTCATTATGGAACAAACAGTCCTTATGATGTAAATCATTTGTTGGTGATGGAAAAGTGTTGAAATTGAATCGAGCATCTTTTCAACGATAATCACACTTTTTAAAATTTTAATTTGCACTTTACAAATAAACAATTAAAATTTATATTTTAATGATGGAAACTGTATAAACCCAGTGTAATTAAAAACCCTTAAAATCTACTCTCACTATTGACTTTTTTAGAGATTTATTTTATGTTGTTATTTTTGATACCACATGACACACTATGGCTACGCCAGATCCCTGAGCTCCTCACTGCTCATAAAATCAAGAAACAGCGCAAGATTGTAAAAGAAATTTTCCCTGAAAGAATGAGTGAAAAGGTGTTGGGGGCTAGCCTGGTTAACATCGCTTTTATAACAAGTAGGATAGATATTACGTATGCCATTAAAGTTAAGGGCACTAAAATGACCCCAAACAAACCTAGAATATCTAGTTTGGTTAGCTCTAGAACACTTGAAAGCAATGGAATCCCCAAGACTACACCAGAATACCAATCAGGAACAGATGTAATATTTCAGAAAGCCTGGACACTTCTTTTTCGAAATGGAATACACTTCAGTGTAGGTGAAAGCGGCATCAGTTAGAGATGGACAACCAACGCCCTATTTTAGCCAGGCCATCCATATTATTTTCATGGATATTGGGTGCAAAGTGGACCTACCTCCTGGTGCTGCACCTTGAAAGCGTATCTCATACGACAAAGTGATCTACAGCTTCCGGCATGGTATCTCGTCGCCAAATCTATCATTGAAATTCAATGCGAATTTCGGAGCTTGACTTTCATATTTTGCCGTGGAATGCTGGTTAATTATCCCAAGCTAAGAGAGATGATTTGATACATGCTCTCTCGACTCAGAATAATGATATTTTTGAAATAATGAAGACAAACATTATAACCGAATCAGTTAAATTTTATCCCTTTCCGGCATACTACCTCCATCTTCTTCCTAAATTTTGAAGTTTCAAGTGGAATTTTAGTGGGTGTTACGAACAACCTCACAACTAACTTTGAAACCCTAAAAGAAATGGTGGTAACTAAAGATAAAAGTGAAAATGTAAAAATTAATGTTTGGAAGAATCATCTTCACTTCAAATTTTATGCTTTACATATACACCTCGCCAACAAGCCTAACCTATCCGCGTTAAACATTGACCATCACACAATAATTAGTGGGGATTTAAATGCTCACTCTCCTCATTGGGGCTATAACGAGTCAACGCCGCTGACAAGGAAACTGAGGACCTCCTGAAATCTAACTCACTCGAGTTGATTTACAATCCTTCTGACCCACCAACTTAAATTTATTACAATGCCAACGGTAGCACACCGGATCTTATTTGTGCCTTCGCCAACCTGAGCAATTTTATCAATGGAAAAATCCAGGCTCTAGACACAGACAAGTTATCTAATCTATTTCTCTACCTGGACACACGTTGAGGGCAAGATAACTCAGAAAAAAATCTTGGAATTTTAAAAGCGCCGATTGGGATAGTTTCTGAGGATTGGCTGATGAAAAATTGCATCCAAATAATTTAAATTTCTGTTTGCACCCTAGTTGAATTATTTCTCATCTAAACAAAGTTATTTCGGGATATGCAAAGTGCTCTATTCCTAGAAAAAAAGTAGAAGGCTATAAATGTTTCTGTTCGGTGGAATTGAAAGAAAGTAGAGCAAAGTGAGATCACCTAAGAAGAAAGCTGAATTATAAAAAAAGAAAAAAAAACATAACTTTTACAGCTGTCATCCTTTGGAGGGGACAGATATAAGTTTTTAGGAAGGCTGTTTTGGGAGCCAAATGAAAGTCCTTTGATAAATTTATCAATAATATAAACTGTAGAGAAGATAGTCTAAGAACGTTTAAACTCTTGGCAACCCTGCAGAATAAAAGACCAGCTTCTAAAAAAGAGCCTATTTCCTTTAATGGAAGACTATAACTTCTGAGAGAGATATATGCATTAGCACAAATACATTATATAAAAATTATTGAAATATCAGAGAAAGGGACCTTTTGTACTTCATAATTCTAAACATATTAAAAAGGACCCTGGGGAAATTAAAAAGAAAAACCTTGAACAATTCACAGGAACTCTTTCCTGAACTAAAGTACAATAACACTAAGTTTCCCCATACAAATGAGTTTCGCTACCTGGGAGTGACATTTGACAACAAGTTGCACTGGAAGGAACACGTTGAATCCATCACGTAATGTTTTCTAAAGAAAATACCCATTCATTTCAAAAATACCCATTCTAAAGCACCTAGTGGGTTCTCGTTGGTGATGTGCTAAGTAAACGCTGAACGCCACGTGCAATTTTATATTACCTTTAATTACCTGCTATAGTGAATCACTTATAACAGCAAGTGATCAAATTATAAAGAAGCTTGAAGTTCTACAAAATCAATGTCTGCGACTTATTACTTGGTTCATTAAAACGACACCTACCGATGAATTGTTGCATCTGACCAACACTGGGCCAATAAAAGATACTACTGAAAAAAGGCGCTAATCCTATTTGAGAAATTGCTAGGAACTGGTAAAAATTAGTGGGCCATTAATGGGCTCAGTTCCAGAAATCTAAAGACTCATAATGGTTTCATCAAGTGTGTTTCATAATACCAGACAACTTTTAAATCTCCCAGTTAAAACGTACATGAACTCATTAAACTAGTAAACCCTCTAAATATCTAAGTTTTCGAAATAAATCTAGATCTTCAAGACAAGCTGTATAAAAGTGACACTTGCCCAGATGTCTTGAGACAATGTGCTTTGGAAACCATAGGTTTGAGGTACCCTGAATCAGAATGGCTGCATGTCTTTACAGATTCTTCCTACTCTGATATCCAATTGTAAACTGATGCAGGTGTACACTCAAAGCTGTTCAATTTCTATGCTTTCGCAGGTGTCTACTGAACAGCATTTGACAAAGAGGTTGAGGAAATTCGAATTGCTTTAAAGCAACTAGTAGCTCTTCCTGATGTTTTTGACAGAG
>JAJQOW010002089.1:0-7500 GCA_037975125.1 Latrodectus hesperus | reverse complement strand
TGAAACACGAAAGTGTCAAGATATCTTTAGCCCCAAAAGAAATATTTTCATTTGTCAATTCTAAATTTATCTCAAAAAATATACAGAATTGCATGAAAAGTGATGAAAAAATGATTATATGAAGAAATAAGTTAAGTTTTTTAGCTAATGTAACATTCTAAGTTTAAATAAATCAATACTTTGAGATAAAAATTAATTTTAGATAGTAAAGAATGACAGTCAAATTTTATTATTTCTTGCACAATATACTTACTAAATATTTTGTCAAATTCAAGTTTCTTATGAGAGTTTCATATTAAACTAAAAATTGAATATAACACAAATGAATTAAAGTTTATAATATTTCACGTGATTATTGTAACTAGGAAATATTGCACAATTTATAAAAATAGCAAACCTTAAATATATATATATATATATATATATATATATATATATATATATATATATATATATATATATATATATATATATATATATATATATATATATATATATATATATATATATATATATATATATATATATATGTATGTATGTATGTATGTATATGTAGAACTTGCTGTGATATGCAAATGATTAGATTTTCAGCGCATTCATACAAAGCAGGCAACAGTAGCGACAGCTACAATGTGTATAAAACCAGAGGTTTGACAGCAGTTTTCTCATACTCATTTTCCATTTCAACGTTGTTTTCGGCAAAGAAAGTTGTTGTAATGCCTCGTGTAAGAAGAAGAAATGCCTATCAGCACGTGTCTGACTTTGATCGAGGAAGGATTATAGCCTACCGGGATTGCGGTTTATCGTACCGCATTATTTGATGCTCGCGTCGGTCGAGACCCCATGACTGTTAGCAGAATATGGAATCGATGGGTTCAGGACAATCATACGGAACGTCATGCAGGATCTCAGCGATCCCGCATGACGTTCCGTATGATTGTCCTATTACTAACCGCAGAGAAGACAGACATCTTATCCACATTGTCACAAGGGATACTAGAGCCACGTCACGAACCCTGAGTCGAGAAATGGAGTCATTTGCAAGGCAACAAGTTTCTAATCGAACAGTTAGACGACGTGTGCAGCAGCATGGATTGTCTGCATGGCGATCATGGCTTCGGCTACCATTGACGCTGCGTCACAAACAGGAGCGCCTTCAATGGTGTGATCAGCGACTAACCTGGACGCGGGAATGGCATCACGTCATCTTTACAGATGAATCTCAGTTCTGTATACAGGACCATGATGGCCACATCCGTGTTTTAAGGCATCGTGGAGAACGCGCATTGCCAGCTTGCATTGGACATCGCCATACTGGCCCATCTGCTGGAATGATGGTATGGGGTGCCATTGGATGCATGTCTCGATCACCTCTTGTTCGCATTACCGGCACTTTGAACAGCAACCGTTACATTTCCGATGTGTTCAGGCCCATGGCTCTGCCCTATCTTCGTGGCCTCCTTAATGCTTTGTTACAACAGGATAATGCACGACCGCATGTTGACCGTACTCTTCTGAACTTCCTTGATACAGAAAAGGTTCTACTGTTACTCTGGCCAGCACGTTCTGCTGATCTGTCACCAATTGAGAACGTGTGGTCAATGGTTGCCGAGCGATTGGCACGCCATCACTCACCATCCACTACTGTCGATGAACTGTGGCATAGTGTTAAATCTACATGGACTGAGATCCCCGTACATGCCATACAATCTCTGTTTGACTCCATGCCTAGGCGGATAAATGCTGTTATTGCAGTTAGA
The DNA here is from genome assembly GCA_037975125.1 of Latrodectus hesperus. Classification (NCBI taxonomy): domain Eukaryota; kingdom Metazoa; phylum Arthropoda; class Arachnida; order Araneae; family Theridiidae; genus Latrodectus; species Latrodectus hesperus. The sequence goes on along the minus strand of JAJQOW010002089.1, from coordinate 5,740 downwards.
GGTAACTGCTCTGGGTACTGATTTCTCAAGATCTATACATCCCGATTTCCTGTAAATCTAATCACTTGTTCTTTCCACTATAATGTTTGTGTCTAATAAATATCGTTCTGTTATTTGCATTCCTTCTTGGTGTAGCAATTTTAATAGCCAGTATATATATATATATATATATATATATATATATATATATATATATATATATATATATATATATATATATATATATATATATATATATATATATATATATATATATATATATATATATATATATATATATATATATGAAGCTCAAAAATAATCCGAAAGTATCTAAGTATATAAAGTAAAAATTTGTCTTGCAGCAGTATGTTTGGATATGGTAGTATATTATAGTATGATAGACTATGTTATCACACTGAAATTTGTCATTAAGAAAAGGAAACAGTTATATTTACTTAAGAGTGTTACATGTATTGAAAGTTTCACATAATGATATTTTTAGTACATGAAACATTATTACGCAATTGAAAATTCAGTAAAGGTTACATATATGTACTCTCTGATATTCTTCAGATTATCAAAGCGATGTAAGAATTAATGAGAATTTTCCGTTTAAAGTGCCATCATTTGTTTCATATCTGAAATTACTTTAGTAATCTGCAAATCAACGTTTTGAATTTTAATAAAATAAAAATAAGATTTTTAAGGCAATAGTTACTTTTTTGTAAAATTAAACTGACATAGGTTTATTTATGTGTTTTTCGGTATATAGAGTTCAATTAAATGATCAACAAATGAGCTGATAGAACCAATGATATATTAGTTTAAGAAATGTACTTTAAAAACTTAAATAATTTATGAAATTATTAACTTTAAGGAGATTAATGCATCAATTCCTCATTTTATACCTAACTCATTCAAGCAATCAAAAAATTTTTTTATAATAATCAAATTTTATATTTTAAAAGTATTGAAGCCACAAATGTGCATATTACCTAAGTGATGTGCGAAAACTCTTAAATTCGCACCTAGTATGAGCATCAACAGTTTTCGTGTTTCATGAATAATATAATTTTTTTTAAGTAACTACACTTTCTTAAAAAAGTTTGTTTTTTCTGAAATTTATTCTGTTATTTAATCCGAACAACGGCACAGGTGCCGTATAATCCATGATTCCAAGTTCTGAATTTTTTTGGCGATGAAGAAATGTTGCCAAGATGACGTATCTTGACGTGCACGATGACGTAAGTACTAGGGTTACCAAAATATAATTTTCCGCATAATTCTTATATGTATGCATTCTTATATATATACTTATTATATATGTTGCCGACCGATTGGCTGAGTTGATTGCGTTTCTGAAGGATTTCTGTTTTTTTCCTTGCATATGAAGAAGACTTTACTTAAACCTATGGAGCTTACCAGCAGAAGAACAGTTTCCAAAAAATTCAAATGTATTACCACTTTATGTGCCGACCGATTGGCTGAGTGGTTAGCGTTCCTGACTCCTGAGCTGTTGGTCCCGGATTCGAATCCCGGTTCGGGCATGGATGTTTCTTTCCTTCTCTGTTCTCTCTGTGTTTCTTTGTCCCTTCTTCTGTGTTGTGGTATGAATGTGGCACGCCCTATAAACGGGCTTATGGTGGTATGGTGTTGGTAACGCTACTCGCCTCCGTGACTTGGTGCTCGCTGGGTAACGATAAATGAGTAGCAGTTTCTGGCCTTGTTGTGGCGTAGGGTTCAGTCACCCTTGTGTGCCTGCCATTGGATTAAAAAAATCCATATGTATGACGTAACAAAAACAAGGTTGCCAGATACATAAGAAAATCCGCCAAAAAATCGCCAATCTCAGAATTTGGCGCATGCATTATACGGCACCTATGCCTGACAAACCTTATGGTGAGTAATCGGAAAGAGCAAATTTACATCCGGCGCAAATTTAGCACAAATTTTCATAATGGACTGAATTCAAGTGTCGCTATGGAGATACCCGGAAAACTTTCGGCACCGATCTTAACAAACGTGTATGCAGAAGACTCAACATTTATACCCCCTATCTTCATGAGAGGCTGAGTTGGAGCTCGAGACCTTATGGTCCGAAATATTATGTTATTTCTTTAAGCCATGGTAAGCTTTTCAGAATGCTGTCTTCTTGAACTTCCTGAAAAAATTAAAATATTTTTTTATTTAGAATGAGAAACATACCTTGTTAAACTAGCCTAAAAGTGCCTATAAAATTCTTCTTGATAATTTTTTGTTCTTTTTATATTATTTCAATAATGTGACATTTATCAATCATAAATCTTTTTTGAATTAATTCAAGTATTTTAAATGTTAAAATTACATAAAATTAAATCAAAACTATTGGATAGCTAAATTATTTCTTCACAAAAGTTCAAATTATGAAGTAGTTATATTAGTCTTCTTGGATTAGGGATAGGACCACTATAAATGTGTTTGTATTCATGTTAATGGGCTGCTTAATATGCATACAAAATAGTTTGTTTATATCTAAAGTTTGTTTATATCTATTATAGATTTATTTTATTTCCACTAACTGGAAGAATATTTAAGAGCATTTAAATTTTTTCTCTGAAATTTAGAGGCAACTTTATTATTTGGGTCATAAAGGTGAGTAAAAGCTTTGGAATATGTAATTGCAGATTTATAAATAATTGTGTGATATTTCTTAACTTAGTTCTTTGTACATTATTTATGGATGAATTTTATCATTTCAAAACAGTAGATGGCTCAACTGGTGAATATAAAATCATTGGACGAGGCATTACATTTCTGTAAGACAAAAGATCTTTGTTTGAAAAATATTAGATTTCTCTCAGTGTATTCTGAAATATTGTACATTATACGAACACAAAGAGCTTTGCATGTTTTAATGGAAACTGTGGAAACACAAAAGCAGAATCTGCTGCAGAAGAGAGTACTTGTGCGATAACTAATTTCTGTGGCTTTAATAATTCACTAAATCTTATGAATTGTTCTCATATTTTATCATTGCAATGTATGCTGTCAACAGGATTACAGGAATGTGTTCTGTAATCATTATATACTGCTTTATTTCTTTCTAAGATAATTGATAATAAATTGTTATTGTATAAAGTTCTATTACAAATTTGGATCAATTTACTGCTCAAAAAATTTTGATAATAGTATTTATTAAATTTCTCATTATAAGAATGTAACAATTTATTTTCTGAGGTTTCCAAAAACTTGATGTTTAGTGTTGCATCACAACAATCATGATTTACATATCGATTAGAATATTTAATGGATAAAATGCTGGTTTAATGATTTAGAATAAATTTTCAATTGAAAATAAATTTCTTGAATTAAGTCTAAAGACTTTATTTTTAAGCGGTTAAAAAAGCAAATTTTAAGCAAAGTTAATGTTTATTACATTTGTCAAAAACTGTATTCACAAACGTTATATTACTTTTGCATGTAATTAACCAGTTTTTTAAAATAATTTTGATGGGGGTGGCTATAGTAACTTGGTAAGAAAGGGCGTGTTATTGTGTTGACCGGAGGCTTGAGAATTCAATAACTAATCCAATCAGAAACGCATATTACAAAGCTTTATGAATGTGTAAAGTTCTGTAGAATATAGTGACTTACTATTGGTGTGGAAAATATGATGACATTTGTTTGTAAAAAATAAAAAAAATAAATAAAATAAGAAAACGGAAGCATTTTGCAATAATTTATGTAAGTATAACTATTTTTTCTTCATCCTATGCTATTATTAATAACTCTGATTGTTTCATGTTATATCCAATCAATAACTCATTCAAATAAAAGGCGATCTCGTTCAATGCCAGTTTAATAAAAGAACCAAAAATGAATATTGCTTGCAATATGTTTTTATTTTGAGGTAAAGAAGATTAAAGATAAGTAAATCACCTGAATTTTTGGTTATAGCTACAAAGTAATATGGGGTTCTGTGTAGAAACAAGAGCAACCTGTGGCTTGGCAAAACAATTGGCGAAAAAATTAAAGGTAAAATAAAATTTTTGATAATATTTATATTCTTAGAACTTTAATAACGCAGTTTTAGGGTTGTCATTTTTATTCACATTGTTATGCGAACATGCACTTATAGGACGTAAAATTGTACGTACCTATTTGCCATACAATGGTTGGACTTCAAAGTAGTGACATCAAATCTAAAGTAAAGACTGTTGTCAATAGAAAATATAAATATTTTGGTCAAATTTTTAGTATTTTATCATAATTTAATTTATATTTCATTTCCAGCATATTTTGAATAAAATATCCGAATTCTTTTTGATTTTATTAAAAATTATGATTGCTTTTATAATATATATCTTAATTTTCTAAGTTAATTTAAACATGTGGTGTTTGCTGACTTGGGCTTTGTAATTTAGATAAAAAAAATATTTTGATAAAAAATTGCCGAAAAACATAAGAAATACAATTTGTTTTCAAAAATTCAAATAAAGAATACAAACACAAGATTATAAAAAAACCACTTTTTTGTTAAAAAACATGTTTTTAAATTTTAAATTATTGCACTTCTCTAAGTGGTGAAGAAGTAAAGGCCTGCTCTGCAGCTCGGCACTTCGTAAACGAAAATAGATACAGATACAATCTCTAAGTGAAGCTTGACACTATAATTACTTGTTTAGTAAATTTTAAAAACCAATATTATTAATGTTGTCTACAATAATGTATTTCACCATTTCATTAAAAACGTACAAATAAACATAGGCAGATTAAATATATTGCTTGTTTTGGTTTTCATTCAGAGAAGACATTTAAGAAATTAATTTGAAAATATTTGAAAACTAATATACTTAGTCCAATATTTTGAGAAAACCACTTTTATAATTACAATTTTACGGAATATAAAACAGATAAACTTGTACTTGCAGTTCAGGAATAATGCTGTTCTGTAACAGTGCTAGATATCGCTTACCGGTGACAGAAACTGTTTGGAAGCCTGTCTGTGTGACTTCCTCGAAAAAAAATGGACTAATTATGAAATCAGCAGTGAAGCCACACCAGACTGTCACTTTAGGCTGTTGCAAGGGTACCTCAACAAATGCATGTGGATTTTCTGTGGTCCACACTCGACAATTGTGGGTGTTAACAGCGCCAGAGAGTGTGAAATGTGCTTCATCTGTCCAAAGCACAGTGTGAAGCCAGTCGTGCTGCTCTTCCATCTTATTGAAGACCAAATTCGCAAAATGTCGGCGAGAGTCGAAGTCAGGAGGTTTCAGTTTTTAGTTATGTTGCAATTTGTAGGGATACCGTTGCAAAGTTACTCGCAGCGCTCTCCAGACACTTCCGTACGACACTCCTGTCTGCCTCGAAACTTCTCGAGCACTGCACTCCCCATGTGCAGCTACCGTCGACATGGCTTGCACCGTCTGCTCCTCTGTCGTGGCAACAGCAGCTGCAGTTGAGGAACGTCAACTTCTTTGACGTGATGCCAAAGAACCTGTAGCTTCAAATTTTTTCACAGTTTTGTTCAATGCAGAAGACGTTATTGGTCCTTTGCTATCTCGCATACCCTTCATGTAGCGATATGCTCGCAATGCCGCAATGGCACTTTCCAAATTATTATAAAACAGTTTAACTAAGAGGGCTTTCTCAACTATGGACAGCATTGCGATGCATACCAGCTTCGACTACCATTACCTGCTGCAGTTGCTTCTTTTTATATCGTTTGTTGCTTTGCATAATCCTACATCAGAAATCCGACAGCGCCATCTGTTGG
>JAJQOW010002088.1:0-25067 GCA_037975125.1 Latrodectus hesperus | reverse complement strand
CCTGGTCTCTGAATAGAAAATGATATTTTAAATTTTAATAGCTGTTATCTCATTTTCTAAAATCCATGTTGGACATAAGTGAGAGAAAGATAGATTACAATTTATACATTTCCCTTTTGCTTGACAGTTAGAACTTTCATGCTCTACTTCAACACAACGAGTGTAAGTAATATTTACTCTACAAGACGTTCTGGTATGCCCAAACTGCTGGCATATGAAGCATCCTAATAATATGGGAATATATGGAAACACAGATGGTGACTTATAAGCAACTTTGATAGTTTCAGGTAACTTAGTTGCTCAAAATGTTGGAATTAATATTATCATTCCTTTTTATCTTGATTCGCTTGACATTGCAGACCTTTTGATTCTGAATATTTGGAGCGATTACCTCTTCCATGACATTTAGTATATTGGCAGCTTATAAAACGCCACAAGAAAAATTAAAACGACCATGGGGTATGACAACTATATCAAAAATGGCTAATTTATGCATGTTTTAAATGATATGCTCTGGCTAACTAAAGATGTTTCAATGAGCAGATCACAGGAAGTTAGTTTTCGGATAGACTTAACTTCACCAATGTAGTCAGATATACCCATCTCAATAAGAAAGTTAGACACATTTAAAAAGGAACATTTAATCTTATAATGTAATAATTAGTATCAGCAAAATCAATTCGTTGCTCCCGAGGGAGAGGGAAAAAAGACACTCACATCGGAAATTTAAAAAATTCAAGATCTGACGGCAGTTTCCCACCAGTGCAGCCATACATTGGATGTAGACAACTGCAACAATGCTAATCAGATTTCATACGATTTCAATACAAAACTTTTGTGCACTCTACTCTTAACGAGTTACTCCGTGCAAAATCTCTTGATGCATTTCAGCTGAATGATGTGAAGATCAATAAACACCACACGTTCACCTAAAACAGAAACCAAAGTATTATATTGGTTTCCGGGGACTTCAATTATTAGGATTCTCTTTTCCAGGGATACGAATCTCCACACACGGCAAGCACGAGAGTTATACAGTCTCCAAGAAAAGATTATAGTAACATGGTGGCAATAACTACTCAAGGGGAATCTTCAACCTCTCGCGATGCTTCCGTAATAAGGGAGAAGAGAAACAAAAAGGTAGAAGAAGAGAGAAGACAAGAAAGAAGGGGACAGATCACTGGGTATTTTGGGATTGTGACAGCCGTGTTTACTACAGAAAATGAGCTCCCTGAGAGAAATTATGGTCTAAGATTGTGTATAGTTAGTTATAGTTTGGTTCATTTTATCATTGGTTTTTAGAAAAGTTTCTTGAATTAAAATTATATCTGGGTTATGTTTTTCTATAAAAATTATTGATGATTGTTTTTTATTCTTAATGTTTTGTGCATTCCAGGTAATTACGTAAGGAGGTTTAATCTTTTTATTCCATTTTTAGTGTTTGTATAAATGCTTGAGATTTCCTGAGAAATTGAAAAGTCGCTTCATTTTTATGTTGTCATTTATTTCAGCTATTTTACTGTTAAATTCTTGGAATTTATTTCTAAAACCTTGGTTTACTATTAATTTATTATTTCTGCAAGGTTTTTAACTGCAGAAAAATTTTGGATGTTAGGTAAATTTTGTGTGTTATTTTGACAAAATTAATTTTGTTTTTAGTTTAGGTGTTTGGGAATGTATATCTAGTTATTTTAGGTGTCTTTGGGTAATTTCTTCAGTCTTCTGGATGTTTTCCTCCACAGTTGATATATTTTGTAAGAGTGTCTTGTGATTTTGTACAATCTCTATGTAAGACATATTGCTTTACAAAAGCAGTTTTTGTAACCGTGATTCCATGCCTGACAGTTATATTTTAGTTAGTCTGCAGGCCTGGCTTTATAAGCCTCTACAATTTCTATTATAGCACATAGTTCTTCTGTTTGATAAATTTCTTCAGTACTTTCAGTTTTGCTTTACTATATTTGGAAAATAGGTAGCTTATATAATTTTTTGATATCCACAGTTGTGTTATTTCAGCAACTTTGAGAAATTCATTGCTTCTATTTCCTCTTTAATCTCCTCAAAATCCAATCTATTGGAAGTCCTTTCACTGCTAATTTTTCTAGCTTTTCGCGAATATGATGAACTGTTCGATGTTAATCTCATGGAGGATGTTGTCATTTTTCTATGAGTTTCTTGATACTTGAGGAAGACTTTAATTCTCACCTGATATTTTAATGCTATAAATATTTTTCAGATTTTATTTTGAATTCATTTCATCAATTTGCTTATGCTTCCACTCGTTTTAATAAAGATAGGAACTGTGTGTTCCGGGTTTTCGACTTATTTATAATTTTCGTGCAATTATTTTTCATTAATATATATTTTTTGAGGGGGTTAATTATTTCCGTTGTTTGGTTTCCTAATTTTGTCTGTATTATTGTAACGTTACGCTCTGTAACGAAACAACTCAAAAAAGTTTAAGCAGGGATGACATCTACCCGATGTCGTATTTCGACAGTTGAATTAATTTTACTGAATATAACTCAGAATGTGAAACGAAACTAACAGTCACTAGGTTCAGTTTTTTAGGTCTTCTTATGGCACGATCACACTTGGTAACTTGAGGTTGTGTGACCTCTGAAGACGGACTCTGCGATTTCACATATTCAGTTTGTTGAATACTCTGCAGTGGCAAGCTCTCCAAGTCATCTCCACTGACTTCGAGCGGAAACACACGCTGAACTGGACGCACTATTGTAGAAGACTGAGTTTTCAATTTGATAGTTCTTACTTATCCATCCTTACCAACACCCGGGCTAAAGGCCACTGAAGGCGTTTTCTCACATCGTCTCCAATCAAAACGATATCACCAAGATGAATGTTATACGACTGAGGATTTTGTCTTTGTCGTTGAATCAACAGACCCAAATATTCGGTCCTAAATCTTTCTCAGTGCCACGATCACTTGGATCGAAATCTTAATCGCTTGCGGTAGTGGTTGGCATCTCGCATATCTAAATCTTTATCGTCGACAATTGATCTGTCAATCAGAAACATTGCAGAAGTAATAGGCGTGAGATCTTGCATGTCTTCGGATAGATATGTCAATGGACGGGAGTTAACAACTTTTTCGGACTCGCATAAGATTGTCATTAACTCTTCATACATGAATATTGCTTTTCCCAAAGATCTTCGAAGAAGCTCCTTCACTGTCCTCACAAGCCTCTCTCAGAAACCACCCCACCAGGCAGCTGTGGGGGGTATAAATTTCCACTCTATGCGTTATATTTCTGCATAGCGGGAAACTTCGTTCCAGTCGATGGCAGCTAATTCGTTATATGCTTTTCTAAAATTTGTGCCGTTGTCTGAATATATTACTCGAGGTCTTCCTCTTCTAGCCACAAAACGAAGAAAAGACAATAAAAAGGCGTCAGAAGAGAGTAAAGACACCAATTCAAGATGGACAGCACGGAATAGGGCACAAGTATAGAGGACAATCCATACTTTACTACCACCTTTTATGTGCAAGGGGCCAGCCAAATCTATTCCTACCACTTCGAATGCGGCGGCATCTACTCGATCAGCAGGTAGGGAAACTGGATCAGTCATTAAAGATTTACTTTTAAATCGCCGGCATCCAACACAAGCATACCATATTTTTCTAATAGTTTTCCTTCCACCTAGTATCCAATATTTTTCACGAATTATGCTGAGAAGTAACTGTGTACCAGCATGATAATTCGTAGTGTGAAAATGCTCTACAAGTCTTTGAGTAAAGATACAATTGTTAGGCAGTAGGATTGGTGATAGAAAGTGAGGAGCATCAATACGTTCAGTAATTCGAGTCCTTACACGGAAGATGTTGTTGCCATCTTTAAATACACACAAGTTTGGTATTGACTTTTCATCTGGAAAACTTTGAGTTTGTACATAATGAATTAGTCAGATCTCAGCATTCTCTTTCTCCTCTAGGCTTAATTCCCCCACTTTTCTCTGATTAACACTACTTCTTGCATTGCTAACAAATCGTAGAACCCAAGCCACTAATCTTATGATCGAATGAAATTTGGAAAATTTCTCAGCGTACCAAGGTACATTTTTCTCCGTCAAATTTAGATTACATACTCTAACTCTTTTTCTTTCTGAAGTAATTTCGGAAGTTCCGCAATTATTTAGTTCGGAAATGGGCCATGCGTCTGGAGACTCAACTAACCATGAAGACCCTATCCACCAGTGTGACTCAACCAAATAACTAGGTGAACACCCTCGAGAGATTAAATCAGCAGGATTAATTTTCCCTGGCACATGTCGCCATTCGCTATCAGGAAAAAGAGTTTATTTCTTTAATTCTATTCGAAACGAAAACTGACCAACCCCCTTTATGTCTTAACCAATATAAAGCAACCATGGAGTCGCTCCAAAAAATGGTTCCATTTCTGTAATGTTAAGTGCTTGCTGCACCGAATGTCCTAACCTGGCACCTATACAGCATGCCATAAGCTCTAACCTGGGGATAGTAATTTGCTTTAAGGGGGCCACTCTAGATTTTGCTCTGATAAGCACAACCTTTACACCTTGGGAAGTGTCTGATCTCAGAAATATGCAAGTTGCATTGGCCTCTTTACAAGAATCAACAAACACGTGCATCTGAGTGGTATCATTAATTTCAAAATAACGCGGGATTTCTATGTCCGCCAGTCTACCCACTTCACTCCACCATTTAAGAAAGGGTTTCACAACATCAGCTGGCAGAGGTGAATCCCATGATAATTTCAATTTCCAAGTATTCTGCAACAGTATCTTAGGAAGCAGAGTTGCAGAACATAAAATACCGAGTGGGTCAAAAATTTTCTTTACAGCGGCTAAAATAAACCTTTTTGTTATATTACAATCAGATTTTAGATCTTCCACACAAATATTGCATTTTAAAACATCCCTGTCAAGATCCCATAACATTCCTAAAACTTTCGTCGTCCCCGTACTCTTAGATAGATACTGACATTCAATATTACTCTCCCAATTTTGTAAATTAAAACAACCCCGAGACAAAATTTCCCTAGCCTTCAAAATAAATTCTTCTTGCTGTCTAACATCATTCATTCCCGCGACGCAGTTGTCAACATAAAACGAAAGTTTCAATTTATTGGCTATCTCAGAATCTTCCTCTGGCACATGTTCGAGCAAGTGTGAAAGTGCCGCAGCTAACATAAACGGGCTCGATTTTTTATACCAAAGACCACTCGAGAATGTCGATACACGACTTGCTCTTTCCCCGTAGGATAAAAGAACCTCAAAAAATCACTGTGCTTAGGGGCTATCCCCAAATGGAGAAAAGCCTTTTCAATATCTCCAGAAATTCCAATAGGATAACTTCTAAACCTATCAATTATATCCGGTATCTGCTCGATTAAATTTGGACCTTTGTGCAATAAATCATTTAATAAGATATTTCCAGTTTCCCGAGCCGAAGCGTCGGAAACTGGACGTATTTTTGTGGTAGTACTATCGGTTTTCAAAACTGGTCGTTGTGGCAAAAAATGAGAGATTTCGTTTTCACACTCGATTTTTTCTATTATTTGTAATTCCTCCCATTCCTTAAATACAGCTTTATAATCTTCTAAAATCCTATTCCATTGTGTGCGTTCACACATTTTTGTATGTCGTTTCCATGTCAAATCTTTATTGGAAGGCAACTCAACTGTATTTGCTTTAAAAGGCAAACAAAGTTCGTATCTGCCATCCGGCAGAATCTTCATACTCTTTTCAAACTCTTGTATCACCTTTAAATGCTCATTATTTTTGTTTAACCTCTGAATTGGGTCGAGAATCCCAATACTTTCCAGATCCCACAACTCAGTAATAGATGAATTCGAAACATGTAAAGAAATAACATTCAAAACAGCATCAGATATTGCATCACGTTTACTAAACATTTCCTGTTTACCCATCAGAATGAAACCTAACCGCGTCTCTAACAAAAACAAACCCGAATTCAATTTGATAGGTTCATCCATAAACAAAAACTCTACGACATCAACACTCAAAAGCAAATCTATATCGTAATCAGGTGCCTCACTGTCTGATAGATCCCTTTTTCATTTAACTCCTTCATAACAGCAGAACAATTGATTTTTGGCACATTGCCACAAATTCTCTCTTCGGAAAGAGCTTCAACACTAGAGTGAATGAGTCATCCAACGAACTAATAACCAATTCAAAAACATCATGTATCTGACTCGGCGTTTCTCTTCCGCCGAATAACGAAAACCGCATTTTCACTTTGCTAGTTGATTCAATACCTAATTTTTCGATTGCATGCTTTGAGATGTAAGAATACTGATAAATAATATAAAGTCATTAAGTAAACATTATGCTTAACACAACTATTGGATAATGAATTAGCTTCGATGAAGTCCGATTTACTACTTTCTTTAGAAAGGTCACATAATAAATAATGGTGCAGCTTGGCACAATATAAACAGGAATTTTTTACTTTACAGGATTTTGAAAAGTGCGTGGCAGAGAAACATGAAAAACAGGCTCTATGTTTCAGCAAACATTTTTTCTTTTCATCTAAGGACATTTTTCTCGCTTCCAAACAGTCCCTGGAGTGATGTTTCCCATTACAAAAAACACAAAGTAAAATTCGCTTACCTGTGTTGCCTCTAGTGTTAGTGCTTACCAATGACGCTGCCGTCGGGTAATTATTTAATTTGTGTACTGCATCTTTCTTCTTAAAGTTAGAAGAAGCGAAACCAGTTCGAGCTAACTCGACCATCTCTTCTTCTTTTACTTCTTGCTTAAGAAATTCCATTAAATTCTCTAGTGAACGATTCTCAGCATCAGACGCTGGACTCATGTTTCTGCTCCTTTCCCATGCTAGCAATACCTCTTCCGGCAAACAAGATTCCACTAAAGGATTTAGAAAATCAACGTACTTTTCCTGCGTTCGCCCTAGACTCTCTAGGCCCCGTATCATCGCTTCTAACTCGTCGTATAATGTCGGAAGATCTGTCTTGGAACTCCCGGTGACCGCATTTTTCATAACCATGGTGAGCAGGTCTCTAACATAAACTTGCAGTAAAAGATCCTCACGTCCGAATCTCTCCTTAAGCTGGAATATCGCCTTGGAATAATCATCCACCGTTGCAGGGAAACTCTCAACTACACGAGCTGCTTTCGATTTTGGCAATACTGCTTGCAGATGGTACTGAAATTTATCCTCGTTAGGGATACTTCCATCATCGTGGATTTTACTGAACTGACTCCAAAAGGTCAAATAGTCCTTAACATCGCCGCTGAACTTCTTTAGTTCTATTTTGGGAAGTTTGAACTTTCTCTTTTCAGAACATTCTATTGCTTTCGGTTCTTTCAAAGATAGCCGATCAATTCGCGAGCATAGTTCGGAGAACTTATCTCTATATTCCTCGGCAGTCAGGAAATCCTCCTCGTGTTCTGTTTCGGAATCTTCTTCTCAGAATAAGGTCCGTAATATTTCCTTGGCATACTTCTAAGGGTGTAAATTTATCGCTAATTTGCGATTTCAAAACCGAAAGTCGATTGACATCCGGGCTCTCTTGGCAAAGTTCAGTCTCAATTTTATTGGCACAGGCAGTAAATGAGGTACGAAATGATTTTCTTTGTCTTTTTAGTTGTGTCACATCCATTTTCAGGCTCAAACTAATCAACTAGCTGCCGAAAAGGCCCCACGTTGGGCGCCAGAAATTATGTAACGTTACGCTCTGTAACGAAACAACTCAAAAAAGTTGAAGCAGGGCTGACATCTACTCGATGTCGTATTTCGACAGTTGAATTAATTTTACTGAATAAAACTCAGAATGTGAAACGAAACTAACATTTAATTAAACACACAGAACACTACACACTACATGGACAAAGTTTACAAGGTCTACTGAAGAGAAAAGAAATATAAACATATAACGTCAGCTCGTGCGGGATGCGCACGGCACATGATTGGTGGATGAGGTGCTGCCATTCGCAACAATTATTGTTAATGAGGTATTTCCATTTGTTTGATTCTTATTTGTAATTGTTTGATTTTTATTTTCAGAATTCATTTCAGTTTGGGTATGTTTTTTTCAAAGAAATTAATTTTCATTGGGATTTGAATTTTCCTTAACTGTGTTAATTCCTTTACTTAAATTATTATTTTTCACTAAAGCTTTTTTGGTTCAATTTTTATATTTATATATTTTAATCCTTCCTCATCATAAGAATTGCTTAAGTTTATCTAATCGTCTCGTGTATCTCTTTTCTATTTATTTCTTCAGGATGGACTGCATCAGTATGCATATATTAATTTTCCAGTTGAGAATTAAGAAATTTTAAAAGTTACTATACCTTTCAATGATATACTTTTTTTCTTTTCAGCATTTGAATTTTCAATGCAATTTCTTTGAAATATATTTTCAATATTTTTTAAAAATTATTTTTTAGAATATTATTGGAAAATTTTTAATTTGATAAAACCACGTTTTCAATAAATTTTTCAAGCGAATTAACAAGATTATTACAATTTTTATTTTTGGAAGCATTTTCATTCTTTTTATTTGAATTATTAAAATTATTAGTTATATAATGCACCAATTAAAAAGTTCCACTTACGTTTCAGTTGCTTGGATTCATCTATTTTTTGCCAGATGTTATTATTTAATCTCGCGTTCCACCCAGATGTACTTTCGTTAAGTTAATACTCGTAAATTTTAGTTTTCTTAATAAATGAAGGTTTCTTTCTTCCTGTATTTACTTTGCTAAATTATCAAGAATGTAGTTAATATGAGGAAATGTAGTATACACAATCTTTACAATTCATAAAACGCGGAATAGAATATATTCTTTACAATGCATATGATAAAAATTCCAAATCTAGCTCCGCCCATCATATCTTAAAATTAAGCTTACTATACTATGTTATAAACGTATTTTTACGAAAAGTTCTATTTTTGATAATATATAATATATCTGTATATCATTATACAGTTCGCCCATAATTGCGTGTTTAGAAATGTTTCTTCATGAGAAAAATATCTCAAATAAAATATATTGCGAAGGAATAGAGTACTTAGCTTTTCATAATAATTGCACTCTTAAAATTATCTGTAAAAATATATCAAATATCACTCACACATTACTCTTTCTCTCGTTCTAATTGCGAACTAAACTTTTATCTTCAATAGACGTGGTTAATTTCTGTTTTCTGAAGTTTAGGTAATAAATATTCTAATTTAAATCATTCATTTATTTTATTTTAGTAATATTAGCTTGGTATTATTTTAAATCAACGCTATTAAGATTTGATGAGAATAAATAAATTTAATCGTATTCATAATCCTTAGCTTGCTTAGGTTTAACTAGCATTCCCTAAATTGATAAGCGGACAATTTCATTTAAAAATACTTATTGATTTTGTCTTTACATGATAATTAACTTTTAGAATAAATCATTAAAATAATAATTAGATTTAAAACATCTTTCTAAATTTTAAAATTATTTCAAGCGACTAAATATATACTTATATATATTATAATATATTTATATATAAATATATGTTTACATATATATATAAATATATATTTTAAGCGACTAAATATAAAATAACTTTAGTCACCACTTTTAAAATGTACTTTACTGCAACACATATATAAGCTTGTAATAAAAGCGCTAATGTTGGCTGGCTGGTGGTTGTTGAAGTGCAAGGTGTATTGTCCGTTGTGAACGGCAAACTGCTTGTCCGACTTATAATCGGCAATCTTGATTGTTGGATTTTAGTCTCAACAGAAGGATCCCGTGGGCTAGAGGTAGCCTCCTCCAAATCATTCATCGTCTTGAACGAATCTACCTGTAATCTACAGTGAACCAAACAAACAAAGAAAATTGAAAAAAAAAAACTCCAAAAACTAGTACATTTAATGACCGCCAGCTGGCCTTTTGCTAAATTATGAAAGATGCGCAGTGCTAAAACTTTTTCCCATTTATTAATATATATTTAAGTATTTGTAGTGTAATGTTTTTACTGAATTCCATAATGCAATCCAAATAAAGTTTTATTTATTTACAAAAACGGGGCAAATACAAGGAATAACAAATATATGACACATTAAAAATCATAAAATAGACATGAGCCGAAGATGGACAGGTAAATACAATACATAAAAGTGAACGAGATGACAGGAGTTATTATTGCCTTAGATTCAAATAAAGTAGCATATAAAAATTGCATTACACAAACCCGCTCTCAAACAAAGTAATAACGATCGATTTTTTCAAACTGCAACAAACTTAGCTTTTTATTCCATTACTTTTGTGGTTGTTGGTGCATTTGGCATAAGGAAAAAATAGCAATCATTCCGCTGGGCCATGAAATACTATTTCAAAATCAGTTTACTCATGTGAAATTTGAGAATTACACTTAATTATGCAACACAGATACATAAACTAATCTAAAGTAAAACAAATGTTTAAACAATAGGTAAAATAGCAATTTTAGAGAAGTCTTTTGATAAAATTTCATTTGGTAATTTCAATTTAACAACACGAATTCTATTAGCAGCACCTGGATATGTTTGTACAATTTTTACTACTATCCAATCTGCAAATGGAGGATTGTCTTCTTTTACTAACACAATAATGTTTGGTTCAACACATATTTTATCAAATAGCCATTTGGTGCACGTACTTGCAAATTATTTAAATAATCTCCTTTCCAGGATTTCCATACACCTTGCACAATTTTAGTGATTCTCATGTATTTATCAAATCCATTATTTTCTATAGAGCACAAATCTAGTTCAACAAGTTAAGTTGCCAATGATAAGTTTTACATAAAACTTAAATAACTTAACTCCTGCTCCCCAAATTCCTCCAAAATTTGGTAATTTGGGAGGATCGAATTTAAATTCAAATCCACATCAATGAGAGAAAAACTCGCTACTTCCTCACTTACTTGCATTAGAATACTGTGTAATTTTTTTAATTCTTTTGATGCCTTTACAAAATTTGCGGCATTAGCAGAAAAGATATTAGCACATTTACCACGACGCAAGAAAAAATGTTTTAAGGTAGCTATGAATGCCTCTGACGATAAATCTGTTACTACCTCTAAATATATCGCTTTGGTAGCAAGGCTCTCAAAAAGAGCAATATAAACTTTCTTTAGGATACCCATACGCTGGTTTTTAAATTTAATCAAAAAGGGAACACAGTAATTCACTCCAGAGTGGTGAAATGGAAATGTTTATATTACTCGTTCCTTGGGCAAGTTGCCCATAATTTGATAAGCTAAAATAGGCTTGTTCTTGAAATAAGTTACACATTTTTGTACCATTTGTCTGCATTGTGATTTCTACCGCTAATCAGCCAAAATTGCTACCGAACAAAGTAAAGTAAAGAAGCAAGGCCAAAAAGGAAAAAAAAAAAAAAAAAATCATAAAATTATTCCAATATCAAAGTAGTAAGTTTATGACTCTTAGGTAAAATTATTGGAAGTTCAGCATTTTCATTTTTAATTAGAAATTAACTAATTTACCTCGGACACGTAAAATTTGATTTTCATCCAGAAAATGGTTGAAGAATTTTAACTTATTTTGATTCGGTATGTTTTTATCCTTTTTTAAAGCTGTTACTGTCTCTCCGAATTCTTTAGATTGAGCATCTCTAACTAAAACCTCATGTAAATGATTAAGTTCAGCACAGCTAATAAATTGATCAAATGGTACTTTATCTGCAGCTTTTGAATGAATCTCAAAATAAAACTTAGAATTCAAATTGGTTTCAAATGATTATTTGAAAAACTTATAGAAAAAGTCATTGACGGAGATAGACTGAACATAGGTGTTCACTAATGGATTAAGTTCTTTTGTATATGCAGGATCAGTAAATGTAAATTCATAGTTTACTGTCAAGCTTATATCACAATATAAAAACTCAGAACCCAATATCCAAAGTTTGCACTCGAGAAGTTCGTTCAAGCAAAGTCTACTTGACAGTGGAGCAGCTGGGTTGTCCTTTGATTTAACATGATTCCATTCAAATTTGATTGTTAAGTCCATTATTTGGACAACTGTGTTGGTTACAAAGGATTTAAAATGGTGAAGGGATGTTTATTTCCATGAAAGAACAATAGTTGAATCTGTGTAATGTTGCACTGCATCAACATCAAGTTGCATTGCCTCAAGAACCTTGCTTATAAGTTGTGAGAGAAGTATGGCTACTAAAAGCTCTAAGCGCGGGAGTGTTATTCGTTTAACTGATGTTTTTCTAGATTTACTACATAACAAATGCACACTGATGTTATTGAAGCAATCTTTGCTGCGGACAAAAATACAAGCATCATTATCTTGTTCTGAAAAATCTGAATAACCATGAATTTCCACAAGTGTAGTTTCCTTAGGAATTTGCAGCAGCTCGATCTTTTGTGTGTTACGAATAATTTTTTTAAATTCAAATCTTTCTTTAGCGTGAACTTCTGTATCCCAAGGTAAACTTAGCAACCATAATTTTTAAATTATAATTTTGAATTTGATAATTAGAGGATCGTCCAAACCCAAAGGGTCATATAATTTTGCAACTAATTATAGTATTTCCCTTTTTGTTAAGATGGTCGGGTAATCAATATTGTTCTATGTGAAGGGAAAGCTACCCCTAACGTTTTTGAAAATGAAGCACTTTCATCATTATCAGACATATTTTTGTTGGTACTTGTGAAAGTAGTTCAGGATTGTTAGAGCTCCATTTATACAAATGAATTTTACCTGCCTTCAACATGACGGCAAATTGGTGCTGAATTTTTAAAACTGTTTCCACATTTGTTGCACCACTGAGCACGTCATCAATATATAAATCATGCTGATAGAAACTTTTCTTTTTCATCTTCAGTCAAATGAAGAAGAGTTTGATTGCTATAAATGGAGCACATGTTGTTCCGTACGTAACAGTAGTCAAACGATAAGTTTTAAATCCAGCAACGTCACTATCTTTCCAAACAATTCGAAAGATTTACTTCGAATTGTTTGGAAAGAATATGTGAATGGTGGACCTTTATTTGTCAGTACATTTTTTGTACATCGGCTGTTAAAGCAATTAAATGTTTACGAAATCGTAAAAGAGTTGACCAAAGTTCATCTTGAAAAGTTCCATCCTTTAATAATATATCATTCAACGAAATAAAATTAGAAGTTTATGCTGAAGCATTAAATACAACACTAAGTTTGCTCGTACTTTTGTCTGATCTTAGTACCGCTTTGGGAAGTGTTGGCGCCTGCGAGCGCAGCGCCCCTTGAGTCAAAAAAAGGAAACCGGCAATAGCCATTGTGAGTCGGAGAAATAAAGTGTGTGTTTTTATACAGTCCTTGAGTGAGTGTTTATTGAGTTAAAACTAAGCTATTAACAGGAAGAATATAATTGATGAGAATGGGGAAGAACACTGAAATCCTCATATTCTTTGAGAAAATCGTGATAAAGTTCCTTAAAAATTGGATTTCTATCAACTCGAAGTACTTTTGAGCCTTCTAATGAGCCAAATCTCTGGATAAACCAAGTTCGACTTTGTTTCTTACTACGGGCATATCAAATATGTAACGACCGTTAATATCCCTAGAATGAGTGGCAGGCATTAGAATGCTCTATGCAATATTTCAATTCATCTCATAGACTTTTCAGCCAAAGCTTCAACTTCCCAGTTTTTTAACTTAAATTTTTTGTCTATGTTTCTCTCTTCTACGACTAAGTCACAAAATGTTTCATTAATAGAATTATATGGCACATTACAAGTTATTAAATATCCGAAACATGTATTTTGGAGCACAAAATGTGTTAGGTTTCAAAATTTCGAAAAAAGCAAAATGTCCACTTTCGATGATTCAAAAAATCATGGGTCCGCAATTGCGATACTCCTTAGCTATTGTACATTGCGAATTTCTAATTGTTGAAAAGGTGTCAGATTAGTAATTTTATAAACTACAAAGAATTTAATATCGGTCACGAATTCATTATCTTTACTAGAGATTACTGTATTTACTAACTGTATTAACGGCCTCTTTAATCCTCCAACTGGAATACTAATCTTATTTCGTTTTAATCCTAAATATGTTGCACACTCGTTAGTAGTAAACGAAGCTTGAGAGGCGCTATCCAATATAGCTCTACAACGCTTAAATTCTCCGTGATAATTTTTCACGTAGATAAAAGCAGTACTAAGAAGAACATGAGCTTTTTCTGTTTATGATATAAAATTCTCAATCATACCCTCTTGCTTCAATACGCCAGATGAAGAGTCTTCACTTGCGACTGGTGTAGGATGAAATGGGGAAAGCAGATTGGGAAGTTTCGGAATTATTTATGCTCGATGTTAGACGAATTTATTTTGAGAAAGGCTGCATATCCGATCTATGCAAAAGTGAGTGATGTTTTTGGTGGCATTCGGCACATTTAGATTTAGACAAGCATTCATTAAATTTATGTGCTAAATTCAGGCATTTTAAACACAGATTTTTAGGCTTACAAAAATCAAACCGCTTAAGTACTCTCATTTTCAAAAATAATAGGCATTTATACAATGAAAGATTCGAATCACAAAGAAAGAAATATTGTGAAGCATATTTAATTCAAAAAAGTCTTAGGTTTGTAAAATGGAAATGAGTTTTTTCCGTCAGAATCAAAACAAGCAGCTTTTAAGTTTTCTAAAAGTTGATTTCGTTTTCTAAGAAATTAATGAAAGCATCCCAAGTTCACACTTCTGGGGAATTAACAGTTAATTGAAAATGTCTATGAATTTCTTTGTCCAGTTCAGCACAAATTAAATTTATTATGAAAAAAATAGACAAATTTATTGCATTCAAATTCCAATGCTTTCGAAGAACTAATGTTTTCTGCAAATCATCAATAAGAATACTAAGTTGTAAAGGGTTTTCTTTTGTTAATGGTTTACAATTAATTATATTTTGAACATGCCTTTCAACAATTAGCAAAGTATTCTCGTAATGAAGTGTGACAGCGTTAAACAAGAATTAATTATTTTTTGTCAGTTAATTTTCACTGTGAATAAAAAAATTGCAATAATTTTTTTTTATTTGTTGCCAAGAAAATATCCGAGGTTTTTTTAATTTATAGTCCTTTGCGAATGAAACTCAAATATTTTCTTTAAAAGTATCTCCTATTTTTTATTTAAATTCATAAAAGTTGCACGTTTAATTAGAGGATGAAACACAGGTTTTGTAAATAGGTTTCCTCCTGATTTCTAATAAAAGATAAGTAAGATAACATTGACTAATGTTGTGAAAAGAGATGATAAAACTTTTTCTTAACAGTGCCGAAATGATTGCGCCATTCTTTAGAACTGCAAGAAGTTTATATTTCCAGGTGATTTTTTACAATAAAAACTGCAAGTTAAATACATACGGTAGTATAATAATTTCAAGACGTATTAAAATATTTAAATTTTTTTCCATTTTTTTAAAAAAGAAAAAAAAACGCATATTTTGCATTATGTTTTCTAAGGTAAGGATAAGTTTCACTTACCTTTATTACCGTGGTACAGTATATGCTTTATTATCCATTTTTGCACACTAGGGTTAACAAAAATTCCAGATTTAAAATTTAAAGTCAAACATTACAAAAAGTCATGCTCGAGGTAAAATATTAAAGATAATTTACGTTGAGCATTAACCTAAACAATGTATCATAGGTTTAGGTAGATTGTTTAGATTTAAATCTATGGAGTATTGAATAGTAAAACCGAGCACTAAACTTTCATCCATTCATTATTTCCTCTGAAACTAAGGAGTAATTACCATGCATGCGAATACAGCAATAGGCAAATTCCATAAAATATGACTCATAGTTACAAGCTTATTTCACAGGTTTACCAAACATTTTAAAACTTTTAAATTGCATCTTAATAAAATTGAAGAATTCCTATATATCTATCTATCTATGTATATATATATATATATATATATATATATATATATATATATATATATATATATATCCCGATTTAAATGAAACTTTAGAAGAAAATACTGAACATGTATTATATTTGCCAACATGCAAAATGAAAATATCGACTATCACCCTGTAAAACTGTATGTATTAAAATTTATATGATTTTACATAAATAATGAGATTTGAAAAAAACAAATTTAAAAAATTCCATTTTAATTATAAATGTGAAGTATATTACACGAAAATTAACATCAAAACGTAATAAAAGATTAAATTTAGAACGAGAAGGTTGCTTAAATATGATTCTTTTGTTCAATTTGATAGTTAAAGTTGTTTTAAATCTAAATTTCATTTCTTTTATATCACTATCTTATTTGTAATATGTTGAAATATCCTATCCGATTGCAATCCTATTGAACATCAGTATACATTTGGATTTTTTTGTACCTGCATATGATCATTTTTACTCACGAGGGTTAAACTGACTGGTACCAACAGTGGATTAAAAACCATCACCAAGTTCCTATCCGAGACGGAATCAAACATCCGAATTATTGAATTGAAGCCTAGAGCATTAACCTTCAACTCTCAGCTAGGCTATTGAACACCAGGTGTCGTGTTTGTGCTTATTGTATATACACATGCCAGTGTAGGTACTTGGGAGATTTCCATAGTTCCTTCCTTGTGATATGTAAATACTTTTCTTTCTCTTAAAGCAGCATGTAACAAACGTTAGAATATTTTAAAATTCGTATTCCACTTCTTTCTAAATATTATGTTGTGACTTGTCCGATTACCGAATTCCATCTGGATAATTGTCATGCTGGAATCTTGGTATTTGCATCCAAGTTAGGAAAAAAATATTGGATGATTTCTTCTAAGCGCGTCGTTCGAAACATTATCATTGCGCAAGATGCAAAATATTTACAGCAAAGGCTCAGATTACACCGACTATACAACTAAGAGATGTTGCTGTAATCGAAATAACTAAATAACTGGAGTAGATTTATGTGGACTCTTTTTTTCTTTCTGAAATCATTTCGTAGACTGCTTTTTTTGCAAGGAGAAGGAGGCCATTTACAATTTACTCTAAAAATGTGACAAATTTTTGTTGGATATAATAATCCGTTGATAAAACTAAATTGCGGAAAGATTCAAAATTCTAAAATTCTCTTTCTTTATTAGATGGAAGTTCATTTCACTTATTTGAACGTGGTGAGTGGATGGTGGGAGCGTTTCATACGCTTAGTTAAAACAGCCCTAATGACAGTCTTTTAAAGATTATTGCTGAACTTTGAAGTATTCTACAGTATTTATTATGACATCGAAGCTATCATAAGCAATAGACCTTCGACTTATCTTAGTGATGGACCGGACGGTTTGTCACTCTTAACTCCATTTATGTTCCTTCAAGAAGTAACTAAAGTATTGTACAAGCCAGACATTAGTATTGTTGATTAACTTAGACTTCGTCATAATTATTGTCAACGTTTATGAGAACAAATATGTAGTCATTTTCGCCATGAATATTTAGGACAATTGGTACAAAAAGTGCAATAAAAAAGAATACTTATTTCAGAAAGATGGCATAGTGCTCAGAAAGCCAGATAATCATAAGCGTATCAATTGGCCAATATCCAAAAAAAAAAAAAAAAAAAATTCCAGTGGGGATGATAGTGCTTGCTTAGTTCAACTTAAAACTTCTTGTAGGAATCTTGTTTGGCTTATGTTCAAAATTTGTACCCTTTTCTGGTGAGAAATGATGTGATGCTTGTTGTTAAATGATCTAAAAGTAAAAGAGTGCTAAATGTTCCGGTGAGAAGTGATCTGTAGTTAAGTTTTTTCATGAACATTCTTTGAAAATCTCTAAGGCATTCTTAACATATAAGTATTAGAAAAATGCATGTATATGTTATTTCATGTTGTTTTATATTCATTGTATTTTTTCTATGTATTTAAAATTTTATATTAATAATTTAATCTAATTCAATTTTTTCTATGTTAAAATTAAACTGGAAAAATGTTGTATCTTTATTAATTACATTTGATGTTTTAATAGCAAACAAATGTAATAGATAGCGCCCCTATTTAGTGACACTTTCATTGAAAAATATTTGTGTAAAATTATTTGTTTATCTTTCTGCAGTTAGGCAGAGTAGCCCAAAGAACTTAAGATGTAAGAAAGGTGAGAATATATTTGGTATAAAAATTCATAATTTTTGTGTATGTATGTTCCTGTCGTCACTAAAATAAAATATTGAAAATGCTGATGGAATACGCACTGTTGAAAATTTCAGCTTTGTGTGAAGTCTTGAAGACAGCATTGACATTCAATAAAAGGTAAGTCTTTAAGCTTACTTTAATTTGTAATAAGCTTTGTGAAAGATCGCACCTGGAACAATTTTCTGATCTGATAGACCAGGCTACAAATTCTTTTCTCCGTGTTAAATTCACAACTATTGGTAGGACTTAAATAAATATTCCGTCGGAAAAAAAACAAATATTTAATTGAGCTCTATTGCTCCATATTGAACGGTCTATACCACTACATTTACAATTCTCAATCAAAATTTTCAGAGTGAAACAAGAGCGTAGGAAGTTGCCATAATTGGCACACTTTATCACCAGACAAACAGATTTTCAAGGCGGCAACAACTATATTTGGTCTGTTCTGATGGAAATGAGTGTTGCAAGAAATCCTGCTTGTTGTCCGCTATATTTGCATATAACGCAAAAAAGGTCAAACCTGTATCAGGTCAAAGTCAACTACTAAATTTCCTTTCTCAGTTAATCTAGTTTTAATAGAAAAAGTTGTTGTGATGTATTATAATTAATATTCGGCCATTGAGATTCAAAAGAAAAAACAGCAAAATCATTGTACCTGTTGAAATGTTTCTTTTGAAACAAACTTAAATGCAGCAAAAAAAAAAAAAAAGTTATGAGATTTGTTTCGGTTTCAAAAACTTATTCCAGAAATATCTTCATCGAAAGAAATCTGAGTGTGCCGGCTGTAACCCAATACATTAAAAATTTCATTTATAATTTATCATTATCTCGCATATCTGGTATATTAAATTTTATGGTAAACTGTATACAATTGATACATTCGAAATTCAAGTCATTGAATATTATGATCCGTTCAAACTGGCCAACTGTTAAGGGCTTAGATCTATCTTGAAGCCAAAGACTTTAACAAAGCTTTAAACAGTATTTTAATTTAATTAGTTTATTCTTCTAACCCACTCCCCCCAAACGGAGGGTGTTACCACAAGTATGTACATATTTTCTGTTTCCTTCTTATTTCACTGAATACTTTTTTTTTAATTTAAGATAATTAATTATTTTCATCATTCAAGTATAATTACTTTTACTGTGAATATTTTAATCAGATTTTTTTGCTTAATGTTCGACGTGCAAATTAGATTTTTATTGGAAGTACTACCTCTAAATTAGCAAATATGATTTACGGTGTTTTTAATTTCAAGAAACCATTTATGAACACTAGAATTAGGTGCAGTAAAGATATTTTTATGAAAGTGATCAAAGATCAATGGAGATGACTTCAACCACATAATTCAATCTATTTCAATAAAATTTAAAAACAAATAACAACATCAGCAAATCAGTAAATTATTCCCAATGCGAAGAATTTGCGAATCTCCTGTAAAAACGTTCGATCCACGTTTTTCCATCTTCAAATAAAAATGAAAGAAATTGGAAAAAAAAAATCAGATGATAAAAAAAATAAAGAGAACAAAAAAATGCATGAAAATGAGTTAGCATAAAAAGATTTTTCAAATTTTTAGTTCATTAATCGGAATTAAAAATATCAATATGTCTGTGGTAACATGTACGGTCCAGCCATTAGTTCATAAAATCGTGAGTGTTTGCAAATAAAATATTTGCAAAATCGAGCTTCTACTCTATAAGTTTTAGTCATCTCAAAACTACCATTTGAGTTTTCAGAGATTGTACAGCGCAATATTTAATTTCTGTGAATAGCTGTTTGAAATATCCACTCAACGTTGTCAAAAAAAATGAAAATAAAAAAAGGAGGATTAGGATATTTTTAAAGGAATGCGCTTGATTCAATTACAGTCAGTGTTGTATAAAAGGAGATGGATGTTCTACTCGATATCAATGTAGGTGTTAAGCGGATTTCTGTTTTCCGCTTTATAATACTTCTATTTATAGAAAGGCGTCTCAAAAGTCTCTGTTTAGGGGTTGTTTAAATATTTTAAAATCTCTTGCGGCAGTAATGTTTTCAGTTAAGCTGTATAAAAATAAAAAGCTAAGATACTATTTTTATATTTCTTAATTCTGAGGGAAAACTTCTTCCAATAACCACTGAGATACATTTGGTAGAATTTTTAGTCTTTGTTCTCTAAATACTCCATAAAATCTAAAATTTTGTTTGGTTTGTTTGTTGCTGTATTGGTTTTATTTCGCGTATAAAGGCTAATTCACCTAGAGATAGTATATTTATATCCACATTTCCATCCGAAATGAAAATTTAACTCACAGCTTAATAAATTAGTCATTGTACTGACTGTTTATTTGCAATCACAGCAGGAAGAAACTAAAATTACGGTCATCATGCAAAATAATTTAGCAATAAAAGTTTATAATACCTTTAATTATGTAAAAATAATGTTACTGATTTATAACATAGTCATATAGAAGTAAAAAAATATATGAGATGATTACGGTTGAAAGGATATATGATATATATCTTTTCAACTGTATAGATTATAATACATGTTCTAAATCATAGGTCATTTCTAAATCATAGATTTATATCTAAACATAAGAAAAGTGAAATTGAAAAATTAATTTTCAATTTCAACTTTTTTAAAATAAAAACGAATATGCATATTTAGGATATTTTTAAATTATAATTGTATTAAACATAATATTTTTGCTCTAATAAAAAATTAAAGAATATAAAACTGCCATCTTTTAAAAAGCCACTATTACATATAAAATAAAATTTATCATAATAATAATAATTGAAAAAAGTTGAAGCAGTAATGCTTAAAACACATTGTAAAAATATATACGGAGTGTTAATTCGTTTTGTAGATGATTTCATTTACAAGTTAGAACTTAATGTCCTGCCTTTCTATGTTTTACGGAATATAAGGATTTATATTAGGCTAAAAATTACTATAATTAAAAGCACATTTCTAGAAATAATTTCAATCTTGGAATTTGTAAATATATGAATTGTTTTAAAACACAATATTTTCGTGATTTTTAGAAGCAATTACAGAAGCATCATATTTTTCGTGGTTAAAATTTCAACTTTATCTACAGCTGCATATGTACTCTTCAGCTTATGCACATAAATGGTTATCAAAAATTAATTTTATGTCCTATTTCCCTTCCTTCTATGTACTATGACTAAACTATAAATAAAGAAAATTATAATTTACAATCATCACAGAAATAAATACTATTAGAGTATTTTTAGCAGGTTGTATTTAATTCCCTCTGAACCATGCAAGATGGTTTGATATTAAACTCTGTTTTAATTAAACAGTAGCAGTCCCAGCCCTCAAATTTCGTAGGGCGTGGCCTCTCGTAGAAATCGTACACACAGATTTCAAGAATAATTGGGATTACCAAAAATTATGGTATTTATTTTTTAAAATAATATTTAGTGTTAACTTAAATGTCCTCTCTCAAAAAGCTATGTTGCGCCTCAAGATGAAAAATTCAATTTAGACTGAAAGTAGAAACTGCATCTGTTGTGGAACATTTAAAAATTCTCCTTGGTTGCGAAACTATCAAATATAGAATTCAGAACACTTCCCTTCAGCAATCCAATGAATTTCGAATTGATGGTGCAAATCAAGGAAAGAAAGAAACACTTGCAGCACAGATCAAAAACAAAACATTTTAATAAATCGAAAAAATATTAAGTGCATTTATTAATTATTTTAAAATATTAGACTCTGAGAATAATGAAAGAATGATGTCTATTATTATATATATTTTTTGTTTTGCTTTAGCGGCTGTACATAGAGGGCAATTTTGAAATTGGGATAAATCAGTTGACAGAAACGAAAGTCATTATCAGAGCACTATCAAGAAATAAAGAAAAGGAGTAATAATACAGCAGAGGAACTTATTGAAAATGGTTTTTTCGTCAAGGCTTTAAAAATTAGAAAATAAAATAAACAAAGACATCATTGAAATGCCATTTTTCTTAGTTACGTTTATACAATGCAGCAAGTGCAAGGAAATTTACAACGTCAAACGTCTACAACATGAGTTCCCAAACTTTTTTCTCTTGGACCACTTTCAAAATTTTACTATTTTCAGTAGACCCCCTGCTGCTACATTTCTACTGTATTCCCAAAACTCCTAAAAAATTTCACCCTAAATTGGGGATGCTAAGAAAAAAAGTTGCACATTTTCTTTTGTGTCCTATTTATTAAAACAATACTTCTGTTCATATAAAATTGTAAACATTTATTATTACAAACATTTGACAAAAAATCAACAATGAACTCTGAAATATAAATCAACAATAAAAAATAGTCACTGTAAAAAAATGTTTGTTTTTCAGTCGATTTTACCAGAACAGGGCTATTATAACTCAACAGAATAGAAATATTGCAATAAAAAAATGCTCGCGGAGACACCGCTTTTTTAAAGAATCGTCGTCGTAGCGGAAATAAATATTTTTAGACAAAAAAGTACCTAGGTACCTAAAGTTTAATCTTCCCTGGCTTTTTGTTCTTTTATAGAAGTTTTAAATAATCTCTTGTATTTAATTTTTACTACATAAGAACCTACCACACTCAAATAGTAAAACAAATATAATATGATTGATATATTACAATATACAATAAAAATATGTATAACAAATAGGCAGATACTTACTTTTTCCGGTACTGCAAACACTGACATTGACATTTACTTTTATGTTCAAAATCCCGGAAACAAATGAGTAACGTTTTGTTCTTGGCATTCATATTTATACTAATGTAGATTGCAAGAACAGCCCAAGTCCATTTCATCCCTTTGCAGGTCCAAACAAGCATCTCGAACGAGTGGATGCACTGGCGGCACTTTGCAAGTTTCAACATATGGTGTCACTTGTACTAATATCATTAGTTCTATTCAATTCTGTGTCTGAACTGAGTCTCGAATATTTTTGAGAACCGTAGGCAGTAAATGATGCTACCTGCCTACATTGAATCCAAGCCAAACTTTTTGTTCTTTATTATGAAAACCAGAAAAGTTTTCATGGACCTCCATTTACAAATTGTGAACACCTGTTTTCTTTTTGCGTCTACGTGGACTCCCGGATGTTCTCCTATGGACCCCTGGGGGTCCACCTGGACCACTTTGGGAACCTGTGGGCTACAGCATTTCACGGTTAGAGCAGAAGCTTACAATGGAAACTCAAGGACCACTCCATGTTATACTAATAACAATACCACTATTTTCAAACAGCGCGTATAGACATTATCCATCTTACATCAAAATGATGAGAGCAACATTTCACTTTTGAATGCAAAGAAGCCGAATTAAAAGCCACTCAATTACGTTAACTGTGGAGGAAGCCAAACGGTGAACCATATTAGATGCATGAATTATTCTCACCGCCTTGAGTCCCCTAATCAAACACAATCCATTTCTTGGACAAGAGTATTTATTCCACTTCCACTTGTTCCATATGCTAACAATTACCACTGAGTTTAAAAACATGCTTGCAGAATTTTGTGCACCCCTGAAATTAATCCCGAGACTTATCGTTCATTTTATCAAGAAAATCAAAAAATTTTAAACTGAAGCAACTTATCTAAATAAATAAAAATGTATCGTTTGCCAAGTTGCTTCAACGGACAAAAGAGAGTTAAAAGCGCTTCGTACATAATGCTGACATTATGAAAAATGTAATGAGTATGATAAAATGCAGTAAAAATATAAGAACAAATAATATGATGCAATAACACAAAATAATTACAATGATAAGAAAAGGAGTAAAAATTAATTAAATTATAAAAAATATTAGAAAGGATGATACAGATGAATTAGCATATGAAATTAGAGTTTTAAATTTTCCCAAACACCATTATTCATCAACAAGAAAATTTTCTTGTGTTAGAACCGACAGAAATTGATAAAAAAAATATTAAATTAAGAAATCTAACTACTGCACAAAATAACTAAACACACAATAAGAAACAAAATAATTTGAGTAAACTGAAATGAACAAAATATTAAACATTTAATATGTTCTGAAAAAAATATCTTGATTTAGAGTCATCATTTAATTATAATTTATTTAAATTGTGTTCAGATGTTGACTCCAAATAACATAAGTACAAAAAAAATAAATAAATAAATAAAAAAAAAAAAATAAATAAAAATAGAAAAATAAAAATTAAGATTTCTTCTTACCTAAGAGATTTCTTAACATTTAAAACATTCGAGATCAGAGATTTCAAAAATCTTTTCTTATTATGATAATTTAATAGAAGAAAACAATTCCATCTGTATATGCTTGATTTTGTGGCTTCAGTAGTGATGGCAGATTAATCTCTGAAAGTGGGATATAAGAAGTAATTAGTCATTGTGCCTTAGAATATAACTTAAAACATGAGGCAAATTCGAGATTATTGCCTCAAATTTCTATGGAAATTTCGCTAATTATATATTCATAAAAAGCAAAATTTAAGAACTTCGAAGAAATATTCGAAATATTTACTACTGGCAAATTATTAACAGTAAAAAATCGTCACAGTTAAATTTTATTTTTATACATTTTAAATGGCTCTTGTAAATTGTGCCATTTTAAATGTACAATGACATTTTTAATTGACAATTAAATGTGCAATGATAATTTAGGAAAAAGCATAAAGGATAACAATGTAGTTGTGAATATATGTAGTGAATGCCAGATTTTATTCTTTTGATGCTTTTTTAAATGAACTGTTGTATGCTTAAGGGTTACAAGATTAAGTAATGTGTCATATATTTTAATTAAAATACTTCTAATCTTTAAATTTGATTCTTACAGGACAGGAGAATGTTTTAGGAATTTCTAGCATTAAATCAATCAAACCCCAAATCTCCCAAAGCTGTAGTGAACTTGCTTGGTGAAAAAA